>JANZXP010000009.1:5136378-5160251 GCA_027576715.1 Erythroxylum flavicans
ATAATATTATATAAATCTCAAAATAAACGTGAAGATATGTTTGTGGATATTGTGGGAATTATGTGTAAAGCATAAGGGTAAAAGAGACTAAAAAATAGGCCCATTAATTGATATAAAAAATCTACCTGAAAAAGTACTTTTTTAAAAAGCTCCAAATTTGAGCGTTTGAAAAAGCTGTATTTTAGCTTTTAAAAAAGCTATTTCTACTCCAAAAGTGCTTTTGAAGTTTACAGTCAAATACTCATTTTTTCCTTAAAATAGCTTTTACGGTGGAAAAAAGTACTTTTCCACCTGCCAAAAGCTAAATCAAACGCACTCTAAAATATTCCCTAAAGATCCTATTCATTAACTCCATGAATGTAGCCAGGGCATTGGTTAAGCTAAGGGGCATAACCGTATACACATAATGCCTATAGTGATTGTAGAAAGCTGTCTTTGGGATATCTTCCTCCCTGTCCCTCAATTGAAAGTAGCCCGATCTAAGGTCAATTTTGGACAAGATCATGGCGGCTTTCAATTAGTCAAATAGGTCATCAATCCTTAGGAGCGGATACTTGTTCTTCACCGTTACAACATTTAACTTTTGGTAATCTATGCATAATCTCAAAGTTTTGTCTTTCTTCTTTACAAAAATTATTAGAGCTCCTCATGGTGATACACTCAATTTTATGAACCCTTTTTCAAGGAGTTCCTCGAGTTGTTTCTTCCGTTCAGTCATTTCTGTGATCAACATTCTATAAGGAGGAATTGAGATTGGCTCCGTGCCCCGCTATAACTTAATTTCAAACTCAATTTTCCTGCGAGGAAGGATACCTAGAAAATTAGTCAGAAAGACCTGCTGAGTCTCTCACTACAGGTATCATATCAATTTTATTATACGCATCCATGTCATTCAAGGAATAATATTCATCTTGAGAAACAATCAGAATATTATCTATGAATTCAACATCCAAGACATTCATTTCATATACTAAATCCATGGATTCCACCAAAACATGCTCATCATCAGACAATAGCAATTTCCTATTAGCACAGTCAATCTTGATTCTATGTCTGGATAACCAATCCATACCAATAATAATATCATATCTAGGTACGTTTAACACAAGCAGATCAATCAAAACATTCGTCTTTCCCAAACCAATTTCACAATTTAAAACATGTACATTTGAGAAAAGACATTGACTCCCTGTTGTTTTTACTAATGTTACCACACACATATAATCCATAGGCAATTTCATATCGAGTGCTAAATTCTGAGCAATAATAGAAATGGAAGCACCATTATCAAATAAAATAGTAACCGACTTTCCATTTAAGGAAATTGTACGTTAAGTGCCCCTTAATAGGTGGGCTCTTCAACCTGGAAGACTCGATTGACTCTGGGTGTTGGTGGCGGCTATCTATCTCACAACGACTGCTGTTGTTGTAACAGAAGTGGTCGATCTCGAATAGGAAAAGGGATGGGCGGTCCTAACTCAGTCGATCCTAGTCTCTACGATCTCCGACCATAAGTGGGCAATCTCAGATCTAATGGTCCTTGGCTCAGCACCTAAGGCAGGCATTCGTATCATAATAACACGTCTTGCCCTTATAAAACTTCTTGCATTTGGGGCACCTGAGACCCTTGTTCTTCCCTTTAGTCTTTCTTCGAGTAAGTTGTGGCGGTGGTTGCCGTCGCGGTAGCGGTGGCTATCGAGGCGATGACGGTGGCTGCGGTGGTTGGATGTTAGACTCTTCTAGACCACTAGGGAAGATATCATAGTGATCCTCTTGCTCAATGAGGAGGGCTGGCTGAACGGTCTCGTCATACGTCCCGAGACCCAAAGTATGTACCGCACGGTGAATCTCATATCGCAGACCTCAGATGAAACACTTCGCTATGAGCAACTCCTGGTCCTAATACTGTGGTGCATACCAAAGAAGCTTTCTGAATTTGTGCTCATACTCTAAGATAATCATCTCTTTATATACAAGTGTATCAAACTTTACCTACTTTACGTCAATTATGGTCTCACTGACATACCCATCAAGAAAGAGTCAAGAAAACTCATACCAAGTCATCTCAAGCTCATCGTGATCTGGGTCTTGATGACGCTCAATCATGTAGCACCAGAGGGCATTCCTCCACCATAACTGCGCTCCTCCGACCAGATTATATGTGGCCAGAGAAATTCTCCTCGCCTAGCTAAGCCACGTGCGGTTAAACTTCTCCTCAAGATACTTTAGCCACTCCTCCGCTTTGTCAGGATCTGCCTAACCATTAAGCTGTGGAGGATGGAGACCCTAAAATCATTGTAGGAGCTTCATATCCTCTGAATCCTTATCTTCTTGCTCTAATCTCAATCGATAGGTAGCGCAGGATCCATCGCCATCTCGATCATCTCTATCATCCCTAGCACTACGAGGTCGATGACGACCCCCTTCATAGGCATCTGGTCTTTTATTATCACCATAACCTGAGGCGCTAGCCTTGTTTCGCTGGGAACGGTCAGTAGCACGGTTATCAATTTCACCGTGTCAGGCCCTAGTAGGTCCTATTCCCTCGGCCTCATCCCACTAGGGACGACCAGAAGCTGTCACCTCCACTTTGGAAGCTCGACTCACCTTCGAGCTCAAACAATGTTGGCGATTCTCATCCTAGGACTCTTCATCCTAACCTCGATCTACGTGCAACTATATGAAATCTGTTGCTTCATGGCTGTCATGAAATACTACTAGCACTGGCTTAGGTTCTAGTGTTGGAAGAGCTACTTGGCTCATTGCGGGTTATTGTGACTGTGCCTGGAGCGCTCCAATTAATGGTTGATTTAGTTGTGCTAAATCTTGTTGTAGCTGCTCCCACACCTGAGCTTGTAAAACATTAGGCGTTGGTGTCGGGGGGTCAATCCTTGAGGCAGCGATGTTCACTCCGGAGGGCTTGCGTCTGGAACACTGGGGGCTAACTGAGTAGGGCCCTGATGACCCTCACCCCTGGCAGGTGGTCAACGGTCATAGCCTTGGCCTCTCTGTCCTCGTCCCCTGTTCCTAAGGTTGGCCATAACTAGCATACACAATTCAAATATGGAGCAAGTAACAATTAAATCAAAAAACACAGCTAAACAATAACAATTACTATACGATACTCTCTAGGGTCTGCATATGTATAAATATGGATATATGTACAATCACAAAGCAAAGAAATGCTTTGATACTAAAATAACTATCACACCTCGAGGCATACGTCCCCTCGAGGCATGCACAGTCATAGTGAGTCATGGCCCAAGGTGACACGTTCAGTGAGCCGTGCCATTCCATACAATAGGCTTGCGCGAGCGACTCATCTCGGCATAAAAAATGTGCAAGTGTGCTAAATTAGCATTTACTAATTGAAAAGTAACCATCCAACTTTGAAAAATCATAACTTGAGCTATAGACCTCATAATTTAGTTATTCAAGTTCCTATCTCTTCCTCTTGACGAGCTCTAAATGCTCGTCAAATATCATAAGAATAGAAGGTTTGTGCTAAAAGTTATGTCACGCAAAAAGTGTCTTTTGGAGGTGACCTGAAATGTGCACCAACTTTGGAGAATAAACTGTACTAATTGGCTATGAATTATGGGGTAAGAAAGGTGTCATTCTCTTCATTTATGTCTGAGCTTTCAAACAAAAATTTCCTTGCTAAATTTAAACACTAATAAGGCACCCAAAGCATTTTTCTCCTGAAACTCCTCTATCATACTTGATGTTCCATATTCAATACCTAATTTTGCACAAGCATAACTTCATGTAGAAATAATTAAAAAAATGCCCAAACATATGCAAACTTTTCCTTAAGATGTCTCCTTTTAGGGCATACATGTCTTGCTAACAATATCCAATGGCACTATCCCTGGCATGCCACAAACATGGACTTGCCCTTGCTGCCAGGAAATAGGACAACCCCTATTATACAAACCATTCCAAATCTTCCAAACACTTCCAAATGTACACAAAATAAATGCATGGACCATTTACATATACAAGAGCCCTAAACCAAAAGAGAGTACATACTTAAACTTGGGAGGCCTTAGGTGTTAACGCTCTCTGAAGTTTCACAAAGGTGATCGTCGCTGCATTTCAAAAACATTTGGTAAACTTGATAGTTACCAACTCCTTAATTATCTCAATAGAGGACCACTAAAACTTAAAGGAGCATTCAATACCTAAACTTTACAAAAGTCTAGGACCGTCCTAATGCTTGTTAGGGCCCTCTCAGTCACTATTCCTTGAAATGTAAACATCAAAGGGGTAAGTTCCTAATGGAACTTAGTAAGGGGCGCTTCGGTGCAATAAAATCAATACCTGCAACCAAAGTTCAAAACACACATATACCAAAAGAAAAATGTGGCAACAATGCACCCTGATGCTTAAACAAAATTCAATCAAATGCAATGCACAAACATGACTCAAATAACTCATAAACATTTAGAACACTTCAATATTTAACCAATTCCACTTCTTGATCAAAATGGCAACCTCTCCCCTTAAATCATGGGAGGCATAAACACAATAACTAGTACTAGTTTGATGCTCTAGAAATCTCTTAGGAGCTTCCATAAAACAATAGCATAGGCGGAAAAGCTTGTAGAGTTTTCTATGCTTAATATGGCTCGGTTGCAATCATTTGGTCTCATCGGGTCCTCGTCCCTCAACCAAATGCTTCCTAGCTATTTTAATACTTCTCTATGATCAGCATAGGTGCAAATTAAGCATTAAAAGAGCAAGGAACACATCCCTTACCTTGCTGAAAGTTTTGACAGCAACTAGGCTCCAAAGGTGCAACTTGCACAATCACTTCCTCCTCCTCTTTTCTTACTTCTAACTCAATCTAGCTTGACTCTAAACATTAAAACACGTCCAAAGGAGCTTAGATAAGCTCTAAAATCACAGATCACAACCATGGAACATGGCTGAATTTGCGTGATTAAATTAAGAGGCTAGAGCTGAAACTACTCCACTAAGTGAAACTAGTGCACAAGAAAAGCTTACCTCTTTAATTTGGTACCAAGGGAAGGGTTGAGCACAATTCTGCCATGGGAGGTCTGAAACTTGAGCTTTGGCATGGAGAGGAGTTGGAAAACGTGATTTTTCTACTGATCTAAGTGAATGAATGAATGGTCTCCATCAGCCTGCCCATTAATGTCATTTAAGCCCTCCAAATGGGTTGATTATGTGGGCTACTCTACCTATTAGTTCCAACCTTATCCCAGACTCTAAACCTTGTTAAGCCCTTAAACTAAAGGTTTATCAGCCCAAAATGCCCTAGCCAAAGTCCAAAACGTGGCTAATATGTTTAGGCCCAAAATGGTGCACCATTATGCACCTAAGTGCAATTAACTCCACAAACTTTGAAATGTTGCAATAAAATCTAACAAAATTTTGTCTAACTCTCAAATTACAAGGTTTTAAACTTTAGGTACTTGTTTAAACACTTAAGTACCTTAGGAAATTTTCATAGGAATTTTGAACATTCACTAAGAACAATCATGGTAAGCTAACAAGGTAGGTGCATTCACTTGACTTACCAAGTTTAGTGAAGGTGTAACACCTACAATGATTAGTACTGGTTTAACTTTTTCATTTACTCCCTCTTCCTTTATAATCAAGATTTCATCCACAAAGTTATGTACACTTTCACCATCAATTAGTACATGAACTACTTTGTTCTAATAAATTCCTATTATTTTCATTTGTTGAAACTGGACATTGGTTATACCTATCATTGCTTGCAAGAAATAGTTGCTTGATGCTCAATCTCCTCTATTCTAGTCATTTCCTTCTCCAAACCTTTATTGTCATCAACTACTAGCATATGCAAATGTCTCCTTTTACATTTGTGGCCAACAATATATTTTTTATCACACTAAAAGCATAACCTTTGGCTCTTCTATTGTCAATGTCTCCATTACTAATGACTTGGCTCCGTTCACTCTGCCTCCTACTTGAGATTACACTATTGACTGAAGTTCATTAAACAACCTTTGACCAGATTGTTATGGTAATGTAGGAATACGTAGAACCTACAATTGATTTTTGCCACCCATTTTGTATCTTGCAAAACAATGTCGGAAAGCCAACCCTTGCTTCTTAGCTACCTCATATGCCTATCGTTACGTTCTTAGCTTAAAAAACTGCCTTGGATATTAAATTTCCAGTTTAAATCCTTCCAAGAATAAGCTCACCAAATAGGGCTCTGGCATGAAAAAAATCAAACCTTGCGTAATACTCTTTTTACATTTCTTATCTATTTCAATTCTTTAAATTCCCCTGAAGATAGTTTCCTCAAAGCTTTGCTCTAACGCTATCAAATACAACTAGGAGCTTTTATTGTCATCTTATTCTTTATGTAAAATTGACGCCATGAAAAAGCCTCTCCAGTTATTTGCATCGTCGCAATATGCACTTTAATCAATTCTGGAGTCTTTATCAAGCACAAAAGGAATGCTCACACTTGACAACTAAGACCCAAAATCCTCCATCAAAAGATGGAACTCCAACTGTACTAAATCTCGTTGGCATTATATACCTTGTATTAGACAAACATTCACTGATTGCCATCTTTTGCACCCTTTTGTCGTCCTTTATAGTTCTATTCTGCGTAGTAGAATCATCTCCTTCAATTCACTCAGTACTTGGTCACCAACTCTTACATTTGAGCTTTCATGTTTTCCTCCAATCATCGAACATCTGGTGATCTTTTATCTTCTCTCATACTTTCTTTGCTAAAAATCAAGTGCTCTTATCCCAATTTATTATGTGTAAAGATCAATAAAGTTTTTCGATGTCGTTGTCCAAGTACACAAAAACATCTTTACTCCTACCGTTTATCTTATTCCACGCGTAACATACTTTGCTCTATTATTAAGCATATCTTTTGTTCCATGTATATTCCAGTCTTCATAATTTATATGTGAGGTCAGTAGTTGAAAATAAAGCTCCAACTGGTATGTACAAGTTTAAATGTCCTTTTCTTACAGTAATCACCGCCAATTTCTACATCAAAGCTCCCCTCAAATCTTTCTAGGTAACAATTCTTTAAGTTCCAATAATGGGGACCTCTGTAATTTAAAGCTATTTAATAAACATTTCTCAAGTTCTAATCAGAGGACCCTTGTAAGGCGCTCTCTGAATAACGAAGTTGTCAGGAGGTTGAAACTCTGCTAGCCAAGTCACATCTGTTACTCCTTCCAACTCAAGCTCGCCTTCATTTGCAAAATTAACAAAATCAATCAGTCCATCTATAGATGATGATATTAACAGGACTTATAATCATAAAATGGTTAATATTATTACCAGATAGAGAGAGATCCCTTCTAAGGGACCTCCTAAAATATGTGCAATGTCGCCCGTGCTCAGAAGAGTAGGGTGGAGATAGGATGTCGAATATTGCACATGGTGTTATAGCCCTGAAACAATGGATGTTGCCTCCACTGTTTGGATAAAGAACAGTTGTCCCACTTGGAGATGTAATCTCATCATCTCTAACAAGCTTAGCAGGTCTTGCTGCAAACCACACCAAACAAACAACAAACAGACAAAGGTAAATATGCCATAAAACATAATCTAAACATACAAAAAAGTAACATCACACCCACAAGCAAGAATAACCAAGTACCCACAACTCAGCTTCAGAAGCATTCTTTCTCCTTTCCAAACATTTTAGATGAAACAACCTAATTCATTATCATTTTCTTGCTTACTTGGAGTGCAAACTACATGCACAAGATACTGACACCATACTGATAAAAGCAAAAGTAGCTGGAGGCTTAAAAGCAAGAAATTTTGGAAGGGACTAATCACAGGAGGATGATTAAATACTCCAGTACTTCTGCTCCCCTCCACCATACTTCCTATAAAGCTTAGAGAAGCATGGCATGTTGCCATAAATTATACATGACAGTTCTAGCATAAGAATAGTTAAGTCTGTTGCTTACAGAAAAGAAAATGACACTGTCACCCGGTAAAGTTCAAATTTGAAACACCCACCACTGCTAAATGTGTGCTACAATTGTGAATTTCCAGAATATATAATCCTTTCCAAGCAACGATCTATCATGAAGAGGGGGACAAATGACATCTAGAGGCATCCAAATCCTAAAATAAAATTCCCAAAGAAAAAGATATAAAACAGTAACCCAATCATCCCCTGAAGACTTCACTTTAAAAAGATAATTGGAAGTTTGATGCATAAGATGCAATCAGCAAAGCGTGCTAATGTTATTTCCTTACAAGGCTATTCTAAACAAGTTGCATCACCAACTTCACTCAAAAAATAACTAGATTGTATTTTCATCTCTTTTCTAAGACCAAAAAATCCTTGGAGTGAGATTAGCTTCTTAAGTGTCAACATGTAGCCTAAATGTAACAGTGTAATCTCTTAGCTATTTTCTTTAATAGCCTGTATAATTCTTTAATACTTCTGTTTCAGTTCATTTGCTCTAATTATCAGTTTTCCTTGTTTTAGAAGTTGGATAGAATAAAACTATTCAGAGCGAAGAGAGATTAAACAACAGAGCAATTGTTAACCTTATAACAATTAAGTATGAATGTTTATATATTTTCATTTAAGTGCGGTTTATGGAAGTATTTTTTATATTTCTGAATTTCAATTCGCAATGTAATGCTTTGTTTTAGGAGAGATTCTTATACTTGCGAGTGATTCCTAAAATAATAGTTTTGTTTGTTCAAATCCCTGAGCATAATTCCTAATTCTAGGGACAAAGCATAGTAGTGATTTCCAAAATTTATTCTACTCTGCTAAACTCCTTATTCGTAAATTATAACGCCCTAAATTTAGGGTCTGTGTATTTCAACCGCATAGTATTAAGATCTTTTACAACCATCTTGATGTGAAAGAGGTTAGAGTTTATAAAATAAATAAAAGAGAAAAAATTAATCAACCACAAGCTTTAATTTGGTTGGGTTGAAGACTGAGTTGAGGTGACAACAAAGACAACAAAGGGTGAAATTTAGTTAGTTTCCTTATTAGATAAAAGGTGGTAACAGGTTAGATACGTTATCCTAATTGTTTAGCGCTTAAATTTTTTTAAAAATATCCAATTCTATTAGAATATGATTCCATTGGGTTCTAATAACTTTTCATTAACCATAAGATTCTGAATTTTTTCTATAAATTTGAATTTATGATTAGAAGGTTTGATACTTTCTTTTAACAGTGATTCTTAAGTGCTGTGATTGGTTCCTAATTCCTTACTCTCCATTATTTGTTTAATCTCACTAAAATTCCAGCATTTTTAACCTGAATTTCTGGCAAACAAAATCCTAAATTATAGGCATACCAAACCCCAAAATTTCAGCTATTCCAAACTTGAAATTCAACCATCTTAGCTAAAATTCCAAACCTAAAACTCAAATAGAATTTATAAATTTTGTGATTCTTAGCCACTAGTTTGACATATGTGCTGGGGCATCAGAGCTTTCGTTCACAATGGTAACGCGTAGTAGAGCGGCATACAAAAGAATACTCAACAACCAAGAGCGAGATAAAATCCTTCTAAAAATTATGGACAAAATAGAGCATTATGATCTTCGATTACAAGGTATTCCAAGAAGTAATACAAAAACAACACCAGACAACAAACCACACTTGATGTTAAGGGTGGAGAAAGTGAAATCCAAGGTGAATAGGCTAAAACTAGTCAACAAGTGAGTTAGGGAATCAAAGCCTATCGAGAGATCCTAAACAAAGAAACCAACCAGCAACACTTGGACAACTGCTGGTTGGCTTTAGAGGCCATGATAGAGCTGAAACACATAAACATACTTGATGGTATTACCAAGAATGTTCTTGCTGAGGCCCTTGATTTTGCAAGAAAGATTGATCCACATCAATTCTTGGACTGGCTAGCAGCAATCGAAGACTTCTTTAACTAGTACATGTCAGAAGATCGAAATGTCTGACTTGCAAAGAAAAAGCTAGTTGGACATGCTAAAATTTGTTGGAGATCAATAGAAGATAGACTTCAAAAAATAGGTCAGCCACCAATTATTGATTGAGAAGAGATGAGGCTGAAGTTATCAGAAAAACACCTACTATTTCATTATCTGGAAGATCTCCAAGATCAATTTACAATACTTGGACAAGATATTATGCCCACAACGAAGTACACAAAAATATTTGATAAACTTTCTATCTAGTGTAAAAGAATGTAATCTGAACGACAACTCATATCTCACTACAAAAACGACTAATGTAAAGGATTTGCAGCCTCGAAAATGCATATCACTTGACTTTAAGAGCAGAACAATATCTAGGACAAAAAGTAACTAAAAAGTTTCAAAATCAAGCTAAGAAGTTTGAAATGAAAAGAACTACAACATGCAAAATTTTAGGCCAATACGTAATGCATCAAAATTTGCACCACATAACTACTAAACTTATCAAGGAACTAAACCTAAAGGCAAAGTTATAGTTAAGACTAGAACAAAAGTAGGCAACAATGACGAGAAGAGTTTCCGATATAATGGGAGGGACTACTTTGGTTATCAATATACTAATAAAGGTTTACAAATGATGGAAGAAGAAGAGGAAGAATCTAATAAATGTGTGTGAACAAGATGTTGGGAAGGACTCGAAAGGAGGCTCTAATGATGAACAAGTTGGTCCTACAAATCTTAATATAATGAGATGTATACTTACAACCCCTAAGGTGGAAGAATAGGAAAAATATCTCTGTATTACTATTTTCTTTACTCAACTTAGAAGTGGAGTTAAAGAATGTAAGCTTGTTATTGATGGAGCAATAGTATGAATGTGGTATCGAGAAACATGGTCAAGCAATTGAATCTTTCAAAGAACATCCATATCCTTACAAAGTTGTTTGGGTTGATGATAGCATTATACCGCTTACTCCAAGGTGCTTGGTATTTTTCAAATTAAGAAAAAATGAATATTCTATTTGGTGTAATGTTATTTACATAGAAGTATCACATATTTTACTTGGTAGAATGTGACTTTATGATCGTGACGTGCAGCATTTTGGAAAAGCTAACACATCATTTATGTTTAATAAAAAGAAGATAATTTTCAAGCTTGCGAAGGTGGACAAAGAAAACCAAAGAGAGAGTAATAAGGAAGCCATAAATGTCAAGAAAAACCATCTTAATATCCTTAAGGAGAGGGCAAAAGGGTAAAGAAAAACCCAAACATTTACATCAAATTTAAATTAAACCTTATCATTTTAAGTCATTCAAAAAGAATCCTAAGGTTTTCTAAACGTACAAAAACAACCCCAACTAACCATTTTCATTAACTCTGTTATATTTTATTGATTTTTTGTGAGCCCAAGCCATATATTTATCCTACATGGCTAAGGACAAAAAAATTATTTTAATTTGTGAAGTTAAATACTGATTGGCCTTTGAAAGCAAGCAATTTACTTGCTTCTTCCCCACCACATTTTCTTTGTGAGCAAGATTTTTTTTTCTATTTCTATGCTTCCACCAATTTTTTAGAAGCTAGCTTCACATTTTTGTGTTTTCTTTAAATTGTTCAACCATTTTTTTTCCCTTAACGAAGTTTGAAATTGCAATGGCAAAGTAGGGCGTTCCTTTTCCATGCAACAAAAGTGTCAGCACTGTTGGAACACACCTGTCATGGTGAGTGAGATCTCTGAATTCCTCATTAAATGACAATATGCTTAGGCAGATTGTTTACAAAGCTGACCTTTAAGATCTAGATGGAAAGCTCTTGCCTTGGAATCAGGACAATGATATGCCATGCAACTGGGTTGGTGTCAAATGCAGCCCCAGGACCAATTGAGTTTCCAACCTCACTCTTGACGAATTTTTTCTCTTGGGTTGGATCGACCATGGACTCTTAGAGCTCCAATTCATCCAAAGGCTTTCATTTTTCATAAACAACTTCACTGATTCCGTTAATCCCTCTCTCACTCACCATCTAATTCTAAGAACTATGGATTTGAGTTCTTGATGATTTTTCAAGCAATGTGGGTCTCCTAGAGCCATTTCTTTGGCTCAAACCAATTTTCAAGGAAGATTCCTGCTTCTTTGAGCTTTTGTTCTACTCTTTATAAATTTCAGTTCCAATCAATATTCTAAATATCTGCTGCTTGGGATTTGGGGGTTGAACAGGATCAAGTTGCCTGACTTATCTAATAGAATGTTCGAGGGTCAGGTTTCAACAGGTACTGAAATTTTGAACTTGTGTGTTATTAATTTCAGCAAGAATCATTTTAGCGGGCAAATTCCTGATGGGATTGGGAGTTGTATGTTGCTGAGAACTGTTGATTTTAGCATGAACTCGTTTTTTGGGTACGTCCTAAACCTAATGCATAGGCTTGGCTTGTACAATCTGAGCAACAACTTGTTAACTAGCCAAGTCCCAAACTGGATTGGAGACATGAAAAGTATTGAAATTTTGGGTTTATACCAAATGTTTGATGACTTCTTTTTTTAATTTCTTTGGTCCTTCGCCACATAGGATAAATGTGACATGGACCTATAAAAAATTAATGAAATACGCAAAGTTTAACGGAAATGGTTAGTCGAGGTTGTTTTTTGTACGTTTAAATTTCTTAGAATTCTTTTTAAACGAGTTAAAATGATAAGATTTAATTTGCCTTAAGGAGACAGAGTTTGAAGCTTTCAACAAGGGAATTGTGTTTGAAATGGTAGTGAGAGAAGTAACAAAAACAACCATCAAAACACCCCTTGCATTACCAAAAGAAGTGGCTAATTTTTCAGACCTAACACCATATGATTTAGTAAGTAAATTATCTACTTTATGAGATATTCAACATGCTATTGACTTGATACTTGAATCTAATGTACAAAAGCTTCCAACTTATTACTTAAATCCTATTGAGAATGAAGAGTTGAAGAGACAAGTATATGAGTGGCCGAAAAAGGGATTTATTCAAGAAAGTCTTAATATGTGTGCAATTCCAGTATTATTGACTCCTAAAAAAGATCGAGCTGGTGAATATACATTGATGTCGGGAAAAAAACAAGGTTAAAATAAGATATAGGTTTCCAGTCCCTTTCCTTGATGACATTTTAGACATGTTGACTAGAGCTACTATCTTTACCAAGATAGACTTATGAAGTGGGTATCATCCAATCAAAATTAGACCTGGGGATGAATGGAAAACAACTTTCAAGACTAAAGAAGGCCTTTATGAACGGTCGGTGATGCCATATGGACTTACAAATACAACTAGCACTTTTATGAAAGTGATGTACCAAGTGTTTCGGCCATTTATAAGCAGATTTTTGGTGGTTTATTTTGATGATATATTAATATATAGCAAGATTATAGAAGACCACCTATTACATCTTCAACAAGTCTTGACAGTTTGAGGCAATAGAAACTTTATATCAACTTTAAAAAGTGTTCTTTCATAAAACCAAGTGTGATATTTTTGGCCTTTAGTGTATCCTACCGAGCAGTGGAGATGGATTCTGAGAAGATTAAGGCTATCCTTGATTGGCTTATGCCAAAAGATGCGCATGAGACGCATAGTTTTCATACCCTAACAACATGCTACATATGATTTATTCATAATTTCAGCACCATAGTGGCGCACATTACTGATTGTATGAAGAAATGACCGCTTACCTGGTCAAAGGCAGCAACTAAAGCCTTTGAAGAAATGAAGAAAAAGATGAACGAATCTCCTATTTTGCAACATCCAGATTTTTCTAAGGTATTTGACGTTGCTTGTGATGCATCTCATGTGAGAATTGGAAGCATACTCAGCCAAGAAGGACACCCAATTGCTTACTTCAGTGAGAAGTTAAGAGAAACAATGATATTCGATCTATAACAAGGAATTTTATGCAACGAGACATTCGCGTTACAATAGGTGTCATTATCTCTCATACAAAGAATTTATTCTCTATTCAAATTGTAATCTCTTAAATACTTCAAATCCCAAGAACTTGAACAAAAGATGCACGTTATGGAGTGAATATATGAAACAATTTAACTTTATTATTAAACACGGGACAGGAGATAAGAATAAGGTACTAGATGCATTGAATAGAAAGAGCCATCTGGTTAACATGACGGAAGTAAAAGTTGTGGGGTTTGAAAAATTAAAAGAAGAATATGTTTCAAATCGAGATTTTGGAATAATTTATTCAAAAATTACAGCTAAAGAAAGGACAACCACTTCCCTTTCAATCATCATGATGACTACCTCTTTAGAGAAAATTGGCTTTACCCACCCAATACTTCCCCTCCATGTCACTTTGGAAGAGATAAACCATAGGAATGATTGTCGAGTGCTTTTATTAACCCTCCTTGAAGTAGGAACTGCCTAAGGTTATAGAACAGTATTTAACATGTTAATTAGTTAAAAGGAAAGAAGTATAAATTTGGACTATAAACACCGCTACCCGTGCCGTATAAACCATGGGAGGGCATATGTATGGATTTTGTCTTGGGAATTCCTAAACCTATAAAAGGCTATGATTCTTTGTTTGTTGCAGTGGGTATATTTTTAAAGATGAGTCACTTCATTCCATGTTTCAAGACTTATGGTGCCATCCGCATTGCTAAGCTCTTCTACAAAAGGTTGTATGTCTCCATGGATTACCTTTAACCATTGTCTCTAATAGTGAAGTAAGGTTTATGAGTTATTTTGGATAATTCTACATAAAATATTGAACACTAAGCTTTAATTTTCAGGTTCTTTTCATCCCTAAACCGATGGACAAACAAAGGTGGTGAAGAGAAGCTTGATGAACTTCCTAAGATGCTTGGTTGGGGACAATGTTAATAATTGGGAACTAGTTCTCCAATGGCAGAATTAGAATGCAATAGTTCTATCAATAGGTTAAATAGTAAGAGTCCTCCTAAGATAGTTTTGAAAATTCAACCAAGGAATCCTATTGATTTGGTTCTTTTACCACAAGCAACACGAGTTAGTGCTGAATCTAAATGTTTTGCACAACATGAGAGATATCTTTGATGAGGTATGAAGAAAGATAACAACCAACTTGACTTATAAAAAACATGTGGATCAACATCGTCAATTGGTGGAATTTAATGAAGGAGATATGGTGATGGTAAGAATTCATTCAGAGTGTTTTCCAAAAAAAAAAAAGAAACTTCATTCATAGAGTTCTGTACCTTATAAGATCCTCAAGAAGATAAGTACTAATGTTTATATTTTGGAAGTATCAAGTGACATGGGAATTAGTCTTCTTTAATGTTACAGACTTAACTATTTATCATAAATATGATGATACACAATCTCTTATTGCATATGTGAGACTTTTAGTCATTCCACATCTTAAAGAGGAGATAAAAGATGTTCTTGATGAATAAATTATAGCCAAAAGAGTTGGTAGGTATAATTCTTGTCAAGTGAAAAGGGAAGATTAATTACTAGTAGCACTTGGATTTTATAGAGATGTCAAAACCTGCCCAACCAGGCCCAATTTTGGCCCTAGTTGACTGGGCCACAGGCTGAGGTCAGGTCGACCATGGTCCAGTCGACTGGGCCACAGGCCACGGGCCAAGGTCGGGAGGGTCACAGGCTCAGCCAGCCCATAGCCCGACCATTACTTCAAAAACTATGTCATCTTTGAAGTTTTTCTTTAAAAAATATATGACGGGCCTGGTTGGCCTGACCCATTGACGGCTTTAGGATTTTAGAGTCTGAGTTTCAGAAGTTGAATCTAAACTTATATGATCAATATTTGTCACATTTTACATCGACGAAGACTTCAAACAAGTCAGGGAGAATTGTTACAAAAGAACTTGAGAGTTTATAAAAGAAAAAAACAAGGACAAATTAATCAACTACAGCCTTTAATTTTGAGAGATGAAGACTAGGAGTTGATGTGACAACAAAGCCAATATGAGATTTAGTTATGCTAGGTTTTCTTATTATATAGGAAGTAATAATAAGTTAGATATTATCCTAGTTGAATATATGCTATCCTAGTTGCTTACGACTTAAAAGTTATTTAAGAATATAGAATTCTTATTACAATAAGATTCAGTTTTTTTTTGGATATTTTAGTTAGGAACACCTCTTTACAACTAGAACAAGGGTTCTAATCACTTCTCTATATATGAGTGTATTTAGTAATTCAATAGTAATAAGATGTTGAATTTTCTTTCTAAAAACTTGAGTTTTCAATTAAAAAGTGTGATGCTTTCTTCTAAGAGTGATTCTTACGTCCTAGGAGTGATTTCTAGTTCCCTACTTTCCGTCACTTGTTTACCATAATAACAGCAGCATCCCAATAGAAGTCTCGCTGACACAAGTCTAGAGTCCAGAAGTATGCAACCTTAACCCTAACTTATTTACTTCACTAAAATTCCAAGTCTTAACTTGAATTTTCAGCAACCAAAATCCTAAATTCTAGCCGTATCAAACCTAAATTTCCAGCCATATCAAATCGTAAAATTTCAGCTTTCCAAACTTGAAATTGCAAGACCCTTAGGTGAAATTCCAAAACTAAAACTCAAAATCTGGCAACCAGAATTTATAAATTTTGTGATTCTTAATCACTAGTTTGATATATCTTCTACTCTCCTACATCAATCTAACTGATGTGTCTCTAACACCCTAGCATAACCACTCATTATTAGTATCTTTGAGTCTCTTCCAAGACTACTACTCCTAAAGGCACTGAGTAGAACCATACCTTCATGGTAAAAGGGTCAACCTCCTCAAATTGGACAAATTATACATTTTAGTCCCTAACATTTTAAAAACTTTGATTAACCCCCTTAATATTACTAAATTGAATAATCTAGTTTGTATTTCAACAAATTATTAACTAGTGTCCACAAAAAATACATAAAGGGTTAACATATAACATATATAAATCCAATTTAAGGGACTCATCTCCAATTACAACTGCATATTAAATTAATTTATTAAAGTCACTTTCTAAACTACAATTTGTAGTTCAAGGATGTTATCTTCATGTCACTCGAGCAAACCCTTGGTATTTTTATATATTAATTTAGTTTAACCAATTTTTCAATTTTTTATACATAATAAATTATCTCCTAAAAGATGGTTAAATTCTTCAATCTAAATAATGTCAGGGCCTAATTGAATTTTCAACAACTTTGGTTAGATTGACTAAGCTTGATCAAAAGTAGCACATTTTTCATTGCTAAAGATTTATACATATAATAAATAAAAAACTAGTGTTCCAAGGATTCTATACTAGTTACTCACCCAAAAAAAAAAGAAAAAAGAAAATTATAGGAGCTCAAAAATACTTTATCTGGCTTAAGCCAACTAGCTAGCGGAATTAGAAACAGAATACAGAAGGAATCACAATCCCCAAAACAAATAATGTCGTCAATCTTTTGAAGGGGGTAATTGATTACTAAACCTCACATATGAATTTTAAAATTATGAATGGAGAATTTTGCAAAAACAAATGTAATTTTTCTTTTTTGGCTACTTTCATCTCTTCCTTTTGGTAAACTCTAAACAAATAAAGAAAAAGAAAAGAAAAAACAAGAATACAAGTAGTGACACTCTCGTTGGGCTATCAAAAGGAAAGATAGAATAGAGATAATGGTCCTCTTAGTAAGTTGATAAAAGGAAAGATAGAAGAAAGGTAATGGTGATCTCAATAGGCTACCAGAAAGAAAGACAAACACTTGTAACACTCTCAATAAAGTATTGGAAGAGAAGATAGAAGAGGGTTAATTGCACTATCTATAAGCTGTTAGAAGAGAAGACATAAAAAGGCTTAATGATGCTGAAGAAGAAGAAACAAAGGAATTTATGTTTGAGAATTAGAACTTTAATATCATGTGAAATTGAAATTAAAGAGAATGGAAAAGAATAGAATATAGCCATTGCTTTAAAGTAGCTCAACTATAAAGCCTATGACCATGGACACAGATCCTGAAAGGTTTTGAGGGGAGCTATTGATTGGTTTTAACCCATTTATTTATTAACGGTAAGGCAGTCAATAGTCAATAATAAGAAAATACAATATTCTCAATTAGTAATTGAACAACTTCATTATTGGAAACTAAACAATCCTAATTACTTCATTATTGGAAACTAAACAGTCCTCCATTGGATACATAATATTTTTGTATTAAATATTGAATCTCTATAATCTTCGACGACCTTAATAAATGTTATTGGAGATATAAGAAACTTTTTAATCCTGGGTGTCATCCTCCAAAAAAAAAACCCAATATATATCACTATCTCTCTCCTTAAGTGCTTTGCTTAAGCAATTCTCAAGAGTGCCAACAATTGATTTGTAATCCTAGGAAGTCTAGGCCTTGATCTATGTTTCATTTACTATTCACAAGTATGTTTCATTGTCTTTCATCCTCATTTCTCTACAAAAATCCTTGGTGACAACCGTCACAGGAGTATCATTATTAACATGATGATGCGCTCTTTATGTATCAAAAATATGAGCATCATGAAAAAAGAAATAGCAGTAATGACAAGGTGTTACATAAGTTCTAGAAGTGACACATTTTTGCGATATGTTCACACGACAAAAGTTAACTAAAATCCCATAAAACATTTAGTATAAAAATCAAACCTTGCAATGGATCAGTTGGCTCTGGCAATTCAATCCAATCATAAGCCTTCACATGCATTGAACCATAAACAAGTTTGCTCAAAACGGTCATTCCAGGATGATTATGAAGAGGTATGACTGAGGAAGGTGGCATGCAAAAAATTCCAATCTACACAACAATCAAGATATTGATCAAACTAACAAATCTCTAAACAGTTCTTAGTTTTGGAAGAAAATTCATGAAACCATGCCTATTTTCTATTTACCAAAGAGTGTGTTTGAAAATTTCCTTTGCATGACAATTTCCTTCGCCAGTTCTCATGAATTTGGTTACAAAAAATAAAGAAAGTTATAATATCAAAAGTGGGAGATGTTTTTCGTGGTACAATTCCAAAGGACTCGTAAAGATGGAATAATATATTCATTAAGTTTTCCTAAAATGTTTTCTCTTCTTATTAGAATAGAATGCAAGGAGCAAAATTTTCAAAAGTGTAAAACTAGCTTCCCTTGTTGATTACTTTGATGGACTAGTCCAAACTCCAATTTCTTGAACCTTTGAACTATAGATAATATTAAGTGAATCGCCTAAAGATAGTGCTTACAGAGAAGCTTTCACACTCATGTAGATGCAGATATTTGATGGGTGATAAAGTCTGATGTCTCCCATTACGCTCAAACACTGGACCTGACCAATTACGTACCGATTGTGCCTCCTGTTCGAGACCAACATCAGAGGGTTTCATTTTTTCTGAAAGAGAATTTTAAGCAGGGTTAAAAATAAAAATGCAACAATAATAGGAACATTTAAGTTTTAGCGCTTTCAAGAGTAATAAATAAATTAAAATGTTGATCCATGAATGCCCTGCTCAAGCATTGAATAGCCTACCCAAACACAAAATAATATTACTTCAGTAAAGAGTAATATTAAAATTTTCCTAGTGTATTGGATAATGTCTCTAAACAAGTGCTTTCTTTTGGATGATGAAGAGTTGTGTGTAATCCTCCAAAAGTTTTGGTGCTTGAGTTAGAAATTTTAGTTTAAATCCTTGCAAATTTAAAGTAACATGCTTACCAAACACACTAAACAATGCACTCAATTTGGAATTAAAAATAACTTTAAGCTAATATTTCTAAGTATACTTTTACAAAAAGACCTCAGGAATTCTATGACTTAGCTCACCACCAAATGACTATATTGATATTAATCCCTTCAAAGATAGTCTCATGGAAATATATATTACGAAAAATATAAGTCACAAGCACATTTTAGAATAATACATAATTATAGGATACTACAAAATAATACTAAGTCTACCTTTGGAGTACACATGCAATAATCTCTCAACCATTTATCCATTCCCAAAAGTATCCTAAAGGAAATTGACAGGAGGCTTAGGGATTGCTTGCGAAACGGCTCAAACCAAGGCAGAAGCAAAGCTAAGATCAGTTGGGACAAAATTTGTAGACCTAAGCAACATGGGGAATTGGGCATCCATTCTACAAGGATGAACCATAGGGTGAGTAGGGGGCGGAATTTGTGGTGGTTATATTACAAAAAGGAGGATTTATGGGTGAAATAGATACACAATGAATTCATTAAGCACAAGAGTATTTGGATCCTACGGTCAAGGCAGAATATATCAAGTACTCTTAAAGAAATTCTAGAAACCAGCCAATGGATGCAGAGCCAGGTGTTCCATAAGATTGGAAATAGAGAAAGCACGCCTTTTTGGTATGATAATTGGCACTGTAAAGGTCCTCTATATAAGGTAGATGAGGTACAGGGCTTGAAATTGGTGGTGAATCCAACTTCCAAAGTAAGTATGCTTATTCGAGATAATCAGTGGACATGGCCCTTCCACAATAGTACGAGTGCCAGCTTCATCATAGAAGAGTTGCCTCAATGTCAGGAACAAGACCAGGATGAAATTCAGTGGCTAGCAGATAACTCAAGGAAGTTCAACACAAAAGCCTGTAAATCACTGTTACAGGCTACACAGAGCACAAGGTAGGAGTGGGCAGCATTAGGATGGGATAGTGATCTTAACCCAGCTCACTCATTGACTTTATGGATGGGAATCAATGGAGGATTGCTCACAAGGGATAAGATTAGGTTCTCCATTAGCAATATGAATTGTGAGTTATGTAATATGGAATTGGAAATTTTGGAAGACCTCATGATTAGAAGCAGATATATCAAACAAGTCTGGGACCGAATGCAAAATCCACTCAACGTGGCTGACCAACAAATTCTTAGAGTGAAACTATTGCTTAGCTGGGAAAAATTAGAGTGCATAATGCGGTTGATCTCAAAGCTATCAGGTTAAGTTGGGCAGCCTTGGTGTACTACATATGAAAAGAGCGCAATTGCGGAGTATTTAAACAAGTAAGAAGAAGTAGTGAGATGGTTTTTCAGAACATCTTCCTACATTGCAGATTGGCCAAGTTAGTCAGAGGAATAGCTGCAAATCTGACAAGTAACATGAAGAGTAAATGGGGATTGGAGTAATATTGGACTAGGTGTTCTCGCAAGTTCCCTCAATCTCAAGATGTAAATGATTACTAGGAACCATAAATCTCTGTAATCTAGATTCTATGGATTATGCTGGTTTTGTCCTCTAGATTGTATATATTTTCTTATAATAAAATCTATTAATTTCCGAAATAAAAAGATAATAGTCCTATAAGGGATGTAATGAAGTATACCTATAAAAGGAAATTGAGAGCATACATAGATAGGACACACATACACCTATGTATGTATCTTCCCATATATACTTATACACATAGAGACGTATACATAAACACTCAAAGAGTGAACGTGGAGAAAACCAATAGAAAATTTCAAATAACGTGCTTCCAACAACAAGAGAATGAGTATGATTCATACAAATTCTCAATTTCAAAACTTTTCTAAAACATGGACCATAACAAAATAAGAGATTTCATTTTTCGTCTCAAGAACATTAAATTGGAATAATCTTCTCACAAGAAGTTTTTGAACCCATTGGTTTTGCATAATTTCCTATCTACAAACCCCAAATGCTATTCATTTCTAAATGGATACAACCACAATACAGTGATTGTTATGAATAGCCCTAGTATATAACCAAGCCATTATGGAAGCTACAACCTTACACATTCTACATGCAACTCATTCTTACGAATTTCTTTTGGAATAGATTTCAATAGCCATATCCAACTCAACCTCTAGGAAAGTGGATACACTACTACAGAAGTAGGATTGTAACAAGTGACTAGATATTGATAAGATAAAATGGCAACGAGCTTAACTCGTTATACAATTAACAAAGGCCCAAGTTCACATCCACAAAGTTCGTGCATATCCATAGATGGCAAGTTAATTAATTTGAAAACAACTATTTTCCAATTCCAACACCTAGGCTAAGATATTACATTCCTCCTACAACATTATATAAACATTAAGGCTAGACTAGAACCCTTCATGAAAGAAATCCCTCAAAGCTCATACTTAAGATATGGAAAACAAGCAAAGAAGTGTTTTTAGATAAATGAGCATTTCAAAAAGCAAACCATTAATACAAAACTCACCACCATTTTCCTTTTTAAGCTTGCCCCCTACCTATAGAATCTAAAAGAAAATAAAACAATCGTAGACTGTAGCAACAGAACCAAATTCGCAATTTTTCTTCTCTTTTCAAGATTGAAGGAGATAATGTGATTAATCAGGGTACTCAAAGACAAGTTTGCATAGAACATTAACAATTCTTTTCTTGCTCGTACAAAAGTGAAAGCTAAGTAGTAAGCAAAGTTTTCCGCAGGGATATCAAGCATTTAGGTAGAAAGGGTCAATAAATATCAACCATGATCAGCCAAGAAAAGTGGATTCATATCCGAAACAAGAGCAAACAATAAGGAGTATGAGGAGAGCAAAAGAAAATTACCCAGCATATTGCGAACTTTCTCCAAGGCTTCTTCGGAAACGGGCCCATTGGGCGAGAAGGAAGCTTTGCAAGTATTGTAGAGTCTCTGTATATAGTAAGGCATGATAGAAATGCAGAATAAAACACTATAAGGGACTAGAAAGAAACGACCCAAAGGCAAATTTGTCTTCTTTTCTTTTTTAATTTCAAGAAAGAATCAATCTCTTTCGAGTGGAATAACTACAGAAAATGGGACTCTGTAACGCTTGGAACTTTTTCAACCAATCACAGGTTCGATAACAGATCTTCATGGCACTGCTTCAGCAACCTCATATCTGTCTCTCCCTAGTTTAGACAGGTACAACAAATTGAAATAAAAAGCGGATAGCTAGTCAGAGAAGAGAGAAAGATAATCTGGTTGGCGGAAGACGGCGGAGATAACATACCTGTGGTTGCGCACAGAGAATTGGCAGCGATAGAGAGAGAGAGACGAGGCCAGGTGGAAGAGAGAAGAAGCGAGTGAGAGGTGTCCAGTGGAAGAGAGGAGAAGCCCGAAGGACAGGAAGTTCTTGGACATGTCATTATCTGACCCTTCTTATTTTATTTTTATGGAATATTATGTTCGGGGAAAAAAAAGGTTAAAATAATAAGAGTTTGTCAAAATAGAGTTTAAATTAAAAGATAATTTAAATATTAATATTCGTATTAAAATTTAATTTAAATATATTTAATTTAATTTTGTTAAATTGACGTATCCCTTTGCTTACCTGATGGTTTATATTCATCTCTAAAATTATGTCAAAGGTATCAGTGTTGACTTTGCTCGTAAAACTGTAGTTCTGTCTCTGTATTCCTTCCACAGCAATCCTTTTAAAGGTTGCCAATGATAATGCAGATTACCTGTTGTTTTCTATTTTCATGGTGGTAGGTGGATTCAAAGTCTTTAGGTCGTCTTGCAGGAGAAGTCTCTGCCTTTGTCATATTCAACCGCCGGTTTGCACATAAGCATCTTTAGCCTTGTCAACTTGATAATTGCTTTGATAGTTGATAGTAATAACATCCAAGATTCTTCAAGCTGTGGCAATATCATCAATTGTTTTGTCGCAGAAGATCGTACAGGTGGCAACTGTTACTGTCTGTTTGGTTAGCATCTTCAATATGCAGAGACGGGACGAAACAAAAATTTGAAGACGGAACATAACAAAAATTGAAGATAGTAAGGTGTTTGGTTGCGATAGACAGAACAGAGAAAAATGTCCCCGTCCTCAGGACAGACATGTGTTTAGTTGCAATAGACAGAACAAAAAATAGTTTTTAATGACAAAAATGCCCCTGCAGTATAATATATTGAAAAGATGTATTTTATTGGTTATTTCATAATTGTATCAATATTTATATGAAGTGTATTTGTAACTCTAATAACATTAA
>JANZXP010000009.1:5160351-5212950 GCA_027576715.1 Erythroxylum flavicans
ATGAAACATTATATGTTTATAATTAAGTTATAGGTTTAAATTTTAAAAATGGTATAAATTTATTTGTTTTTATATTATGTTTTTTTCCATCTAGACCGTGCTTAAGAAACATGACATCAAAATTCAAGAAGAAGATTAATCCTGAGGGTTATGTATGGAAGAATATCTCTCAGGCGACAAAGGAATTTTACTATCACAAGTTTGAGGTACAATAAAAATTATTATTTTCTTTTTAATTAACAGTTTTATTTATTAATTAGATAAATATTATTACATCATAAGTATTTATCGAATGTTTTTCCTTTTGTTTCAAAAAGAATTTTTTTAGGATTCTCAATTTGACGCGATCATCTATAGAGTATGGGAGAGACGAGCACGTACACGTTATTGAGACTTTGTTGCTACGATACACAAGGCTGGTGTACAACTGCTTTACATTTTTGAAGAAATATGGAATCGTTGGCAGCAGTATTGGACATCACCTGAGGCAATGTTCGTTTTAGAGCATAATTCGGCCAACAGACATGGAGGACTGGGAGAGAGAGTCTTCTCGTACATACAAAAAGATCTATTACCCACCACGAGCATACAGAGAGACTTGTAAGTATCTACACTTTACATTTATATTCTTATTTCTTTTCTTTTCTATATTTCAATTGAATTTGAAGTGTGAATTTTGGAATCAAAATATGTGTATTATGGAGAATGATAATGATATAAATGTCTGGTGCTATCTATGGCTATGTTCTTGAGTTATTTTCTTTGTTCAATAGGGGGTAGATATCATAAAAATAAAGAAAACTCTGCTGAAATTTTTATAAAATCTAGTACACTTATAACATTCTATTTTTATGCAGAAAAAGTCTATAGGCATGAGGCCTACAGCCCGTCAGCTCTTTTTGTACACTCACACTAGAAAGCATGACGGTGTAACATTCATCAACAGTTGTTGTAGAGAATTAAATGTATGTGAAATTTGTGGTTTAATATTAATGCTTAACAATTATCACTTACTAATATAAACATTGCCTTCTAATATGACCAAATACAAGAAAGCATTCAACAACAGTCTCTGCAGTCTAAAGATGTTGATAAGACTGAAACTTATCTTTATACAGTGGGTGGTAGGGACCATCATGGGAGGATATTCGGTTTAGGTTCATTTGTGAATGCATGTTATTTGCAATCCTCTAAGTCTAATACAGCAGTATCTAGTAGGCAGTCCACAACCAATAAAGTGCAAAAGTTTCAAAGCACAGTGCAGATATTGGCAACTCAGTTGCAATAGTCGATGCAGTGCATAGCTCAGCTTTGTAATGAGGTGGATGAGTTGAAGGGTAGGGCTAACATCTCATTGCACTAATCAGAGAATCCGTCGTCTCCAAATTAATAGTGTACTTTTCGTCATTTAATTTGAATTACAAATACTTATTATATGCAATGTACTGTTTTTATTATCAATTAAGATATTTTTAACTTTATATCATCAATTAAATTTATAATATTTAATTCATAACTGTTTAAATTATACATCAACCATAACATCATTAAATAAAAAATATTAACGTATATTTTTTTAAAATTTCTAGTTGATTTATCGACGAAAGACCGTTGTTCCTGTCGGCAAAAACAATTGTATTTACCAACGACACACAACCAATCATCCGTAATCGTAGATGAAATAACTAGTTTCACGACTAAACTACCGTCAGTAATATCACTGACAGAACGTAACCATCAGTAACATTTTAATAAACTTACCGACGGAAAGGAGCAAACCGTTGGTACATTTGCCTGCGAAATAACATTGTCCGTCGTTAAATTTATCGATGGTCAGAATAAATCATCGGTATATTTACTGATAGTTAATTAATGGTCTGATAGTAAATTTACCGATGGATCATGTTATTCTGTCGGCAATTATTAGCTACGGCTATTTCTATGACGTCCTTGTCTGTTGGTAATTTCCGTCGCTAAACTTATTTACAGATGGAATTTTGATGTTTTCCGTCAGTAATTTTCATCGCAAAACGATATTTTTCTTCTAATGTTCAAAGGTCTTCCAAGTTACTACCTTTGGGAAATAAATTCATCATGGTGTTTAGGCTAGAAACCGTGGACACCTCTATCAACGCCAACTACATGTAGGGAAAAGATGGGTAGCACGTTACCATCTGATTTTAGGTATGTTAAACCACTCTTGTCCATCCTGTTTAGCTAGTCATGTGAATGCTTAAGTTGGAAACATGAATTTCCTTATGAATTGCTTGAATTTTTAAGCATGATTTGAAGAAAGTGGTAAGTTTTCCTAACTATGTTTAGTGAAATTCTATATTAGGCTTCTCAGTTTCCTTGAATAATCCTTGTGTTTTGGCTATAACTTAGTCTATAGAGCTCTAAATTGCATGATTCCAACTTTAAATGAAATCTAAGACATAGTAATAAAAATATATAGAAGAGAGATAGACCTAATTCTAGCTGTATGATATTGAAAATTGAGATTAATTATGGTAACATGATACTATCCCTGTGTTGAAATAGCTTATGGTTTTTGGTACATGTTTCATAATTTAGAAGTTGAAATGGCATGATTTTTTGATGATATGAAAACTAGAGACATAGGGGAACAAACATCTAGAGACTTCAAAACCAAATTTGAACGTTTGGTATGTGAAAATTAAGGAACAAATGGAGGTATGGTTAAATGAAGAGAAAAACAGCATATTAAATGGAGAGGAAAACATCATGTATATTCATATCTTATGTATGTTATTCAATGGGTATTAATTGGCAGCATGTAGATGCTATATATGTGGCTTAATGGTTATTCAATGGCAGCATGTATGTTGTACATAGTTCCATGGTTTAATGAAAGGAAAACAGTAGATATATAATATGTACATTATTTAAATGGAAAGAAGGAAGCATGTATAAATCATGGAACTTGTTCAATGGTTGAACGAAAAGAAAATAGAATTTTAATCTTAAAAAATGCAAAGATTTTGGCTAAGCCCTTTGTCATAAAATTTGTAAAACAACGTGGTAAGTTATGGATGTACTTGGCAGGTTTTATGAACCTTTCAAGGGTCTCCTTCATAGCTGAGTAAGACAATAAAGTTTTCTCGTCACCGTAGACTCAGGACTAGTAAAATAAAAGCACTGAACACTTGAAGGTGGTTTATAATAAACGACAAACTGTGGGTGTGTATTTAAATTGTTTTGTTAAGATGGTTTTTACCTACTATGAAAAGTATGATTATGAATAATTCTGTTGGTGCTACTACTTAAATTTAAAAGTTAATATTTATGATGTTTACATATGCTTTGATTTAGCATTTAATTGAGTTTTGGATACACTTGAAAAATAATGAGATGTACACATGCTTTGAATTGGCATTGAATTGAAATTTGCATATGCTTTGAATTAGCATAGAAATGGATTTTGAATATTTTTTGAATTAGTATTGAAATGATGAGCACTTATGTATTAATTGTGATTTAGCACCATTATGCCTTTATACATATGATTATATCAATAAGAGTACGTCTTAATGTGCATGGTGGTGTTTGGGGGCATTTGTCACTAACATGAGTGGTGTTGTGTCTGTCAGTATGTCCTGTGAGTTGCCCGCTGCACGTGTGGAGTATATATTATGCTAGCACTGTTACAGGTAAGCGATGCAGAACCAACTCTGTAACCACTAATTTATATGTAGTGCTAGCATCATTATAGGTAAGCGACGCATAACTAGCTTCATAAATAGATATATAGAGGTTAACCAAGCATAGGTAAATGATGTAGAACTAGCTCCTTAACCTTACACCTAAGGGTACCGTATAGCAAAGACAATTAATGATAGGCCATGTTTTAAAAAAAAGTTCATGAAATTATTGTTTGTCATCACTGTTTTCTTTACAAGAAAAGAGGAACTTGATCTCATAAAAAAAATAAATGCTTTGTTTTACATATGCATTGATCTTATGAAAAGAAAAGAATGTGTTTTGTAACAACGTTGGTTATTACTTAAAAAGAAAAGAAATTGTTTTCTTTTATGGAGGTTCATGTTTGTATAAATGGTTTGGTTGGAAACCAATAACACTCACTGAGCTCGTTTAGGTCACCCTTTATTTTCTATTTTTAAATAAAACCTCCCAAATGCATGCTCAGGGGCTTCAATAGCAGGGACTCCAGTTCGCAAGTAGTTAACTTCGACAAATACTACTGTGTGGGCATTTTTATTTTACCTTGTACATATTTTTAAGAATTGTTGCATATCTTTGAACATGCTTTGGAAAGTACATTTGCATAAAGAATGGATGTGTATAAAGGTTTTTAAATGGAATGCATGACTTTGTTTTATTTTTTCAAAGGTTATTGATGTAACTATTTGAAACTGCATGTGAGTGGATTTGAAGTCCACAATTTGGAGTTAAAAAATTGATGTGATAGTAAAAGTGTCTTGGGATGTCAAAATATAGTAATTATGCTGTTGAAATTTTTAATAAACTGAAAAAATAAAATTCCACTATTTACAATTATTATTATAGATTGAAGCTTTTCTTTAACAAGGGCATTAGGCTTAGCTTCACGAGAACTTTCTAGCCAACTCAGATATCGACTGGAGAGCCACCGTTGAGTGTCGGGAAGGTCGCCTAGTCATTATAGGATAGGAGCCTGTCATCTTAGGCTTTTAAATTTGAATATTCTATCATAAAACAACGCTCTAGGGTTTTATGGCTCAACATAGTGGATAAGAATTCCTCATTTTTCACAAGAAGGTTGCTGCCAAAAGATCGTCTAATATGCCAAAGGTGGCTAAACATAATGCCAAAAGTCCTATTATTGATTGGCACAAACTGTGTGGAATTAGGTTCTTCCTCTCATTTTTCCTTTATGCTTTGGCCTGCTATCCAAAACAAGCTTAATACAACAAATAGATTACCCTACCTGCAAGTCGACAAAAATTGTCCTATATGTAAGCTTCATGTAGAAACTCGAAACCATCTCTTTTTGACCTACCCTTTTAACTTCAACATATGGTGAAGCATTACAACGAAATGTCACTGGAATGATCCAGGTGACTCCATATCGAATATCATACATAGATTATCAATTGACACATCTCATTCGAAATACACTAGACATATCTTCACTCTTGATTTGGGGACTTGTGTATATGTACTATGGAAAGAACGTAATCTTAGAAGGTTTACAACTGGAAGCTCATCGAGGGAAGTTATTTACTCTGTTATTATGCGAAATATATGGGAGCTGTTGATAGCCAAAACTTCATCCAACAATGTCCAAATGATATCTCGTTTTCATTGAATATATGAGCTCATGTATGTCTACTCTATTACTTCTTGATTTCTATGAGGGTTTTTATTCTTTACAAATCTATGTAAAGAGTGTAAAGGGTATACCCCCTTAATTTTTGCTTGCCATATTTTATTTTCCATTATTTACCAATTAATACAATTTCTTTTTTTTTAAAGATCATCCAATATGATAATCTCTTTGCAAAAGGACAACATATGTATTACTTCACAAGTTAATCTTTAAAATAAGTCCTTTAACTATTTCATTGAAGTTCTTCGTACCTTTATTAATAGCAACTCTTCTTCTATCTTAATTACTGATATTGTCTAAGATAGGCTTACTATCTAGGAGGTTGACTAATTTTTAAGCTTTGTCCTAAAGAAGAAATTGAAAGCAATGTGAAATCACTTAATCCCTTTAAGGCCCTTGGGCCTGATGGTCTTAAAATGAACTTTTTTCTAGAAGACTTTAAATATCATTATAGGTGCAAGAGACATGACTTCTTAAGTTTGAATTTTGTTAAAGATCTTATATTATTTGCAATGGCTGATGCTAACTCAGTAATCTCTCTTACAACTGCATTGAATGTTTTTCCCAAGCTATCAGGATTACAAACCAATAGCATGAAGAGTGCCTTCATTCTATCTAATAGTGCTACAACCCAAGCTAATTGTATCTCATCTATAATAGGCTTCAACTTCAGAACTTGCCAATCACCTATTTTGGAGTCTAAATTTTTTCTTCCAAACTAACCAATTCTATTTATAAGCCCCTCATAGAGGGAATTGAGAATATAATTCACAATTTGAGCTCTAAATCACTTTCCATAGCTAGTAGGGCTCAACTAAATTCATCAGTTTTAAGCTCATTTGATATCTACTAGATTTGTCACCTTGTGTTTCCTGCTGGGATTTCAAAGACTATTAACAAATTGCTAAGGCGATTTCTATGGTATGGGTAAGAGAACAAATACTCCTTGTTAAGAGTTAAATGAACCGAGGTCTGCTTTTCAGAAGTAAAGGTGGTTTAGGGTTCATTCAAATGAAACTAGCTAACACTTCAATGTTAATTAAGATAGTTTAGAGGCTGTTGAGAGACAAGCAATCCTTATGAGTCCAATGGATCCATTCCTACTATTTTAAAGGCTCTACTATATGGAACTTTAAAATCTCACAAAATGCTTCCTCCTTTATCTTTTTTCTGGGTAGAATAAGGGACAAGATCAATAGCCTCATATCATACAAAGTTAGTAATGATGCGGATATACATTTCTGAACTAACAAATGGACTTCTTTCGGAGTATTGGAGGATACTGGGGATCGCCGAGCCTTAAAGAACAACTTTAACCTACAAGTCACCGTCTCCAAGTTCTACAGAACAAAGCATATTTGATAAACACACTCCTATTAACCAATATAACCTCTTTTATCATCAACTTCAGCCTTGTACCAGAAAATGAGGACAAAAGCACGCTGAGAAGGAGATTCTCTGGGTGATATTTGCTGGTGCCTCTTCTAAGAAGTTAATATGGTCCCCTTTGGAAAGTGCGACCTGGAGCAACATTGTATGGTTTTATCCTACTTTACCCCACGCTTCCGTATGGTGGTTGGCTATAAAAGTTAAAATAGCAATGATGTAAACATGAGAACTAGATGCAGAAAGCTTGAAAGGGGCGCTTTAGTTGATGCTAACAATTCCCACTTGGATAATATTATTGCTGTCTAAAGAGTCTTTTCCTCCTGAAAATTTTCAATAATTTAATAATGTCAAATATTTTTTATATTTTAATTAAAATATAATTATTATGAAAAACTGTCAATATTGACAGCCGCAGATTTCGTGCCACAGCAGATACCAATGTTGGGTTTCGATGTATCTCATAATAATATTTGAAACATCTATAAATGCACATTGACTTTGCATACACAAGTATGATTGGGTACATTGCATGAATTGATTAGATGAATAATTAATTATATCCTTTCATTGAGGCTTGGTTTGGGAAAGTGGTGACAATTAATAACCTGCTGAAATCAACCTGCTCAAATGATAAGTACTTATTCTCAATAAGTACTATGTATTTGAGATTGTTGTTTTAGTAACTGCTGAAACGTAAAAATAAGTGTTTGGCAAGTGTGGTTGCGGTTACTAAAAAAAATAAAATGACTAAAAAATCCATGTATTTAATAAACTATTAATTATTGTATAAATTAAAAAATTACTAAATAAAATATTTCATAAAAATATATTATTAGTCATATAAATTTAAAATTATAAATAATAAACATTAAATTAAAATAAGAAAATATAAATAAAATAAATTTAGTAAATAAAATATTTCATAAAAATATATTATTATTCATATTAATTAAGAATATAATGAAAAATAATATATGTAGTGAAGATTATTAATGAAAAATAAAATTTATATCGCAGAAGCAATTTCCTACCATAATCCTCTTTTTGTTTATTGATTTCTGCGGTAGTATCGCAGTTTTTTCAAACCTTCAATTGTTTACCGCAAATCCAAACATGCGACTGTATTTGAAAATTGTGGTAAATAAGTACTTATCTCCGTCGCACCGTAGATCCAAATGCACCCTAAAATTGTATGTATTAAATACACACTCCCATTCTACAAGCCTGCGTAACTTTGTAATTTTTACAGTGAGACCGTTTTTGTAATTCAAATACGTGTTTTTATGGTTGCAAAGAGTAACTTTTATACGCACACTCTCTCTTTATATATATATATATATGATTTAATTTAATCCTTTTTAATAAAGACTGGGCTGAATTTAATTTTAAGTGGCAAAATTTTAATTCTTGGTGCTATAACGTCAGGAACATGGCTATTCTTTAGAGTGAAGAATAAATAAACATAAATTGATATAACTTTATTGAAAAAATTTAGAAATTATTTCTGTAAGTAGATTTATCCTATTAATTTTCAGTGATCTTATATTTGTTTACGTTGATATTTTTATTCCTTAATATTTATTAATAATAATCACAATGCTAACAAACAAGGAATACCAAAAAAATTTAATTATTTCAATCATGTATCATCGTTTATTTTTTAAATTATTCTTCAAGAAAATTCAATCTCAAGAAAGTATAATTAAGCTTGGCAATAGAGCTCGACCCTGGCCCAGTCCGAAATCAAAGAATTAGGTCTCGTTAAAAAATATATATTGTCTAGCCGGACCGAGCCTTGGTTGGCAGCCCCAAACCCGATCAGACCTTGGATTGAGCCAAATTCGCTGCCATCTTTTAACTGTCCATATATGAGTGAATGGAAGCTATCCCTAAGTATAACTGTCCGTGCATGAGTGAATGGAAGCTAAAATTTTCGATCCTTGATTCAAAAGCCGAATTGAGAAATTCTTACTAGTGGCATTGGAAACTTCTGTAATCAACACATTAACAAATGAAAAAAAGAAAAAAAGAAAAAGAAAACTTGCAATCGTACAAGGAAGCCTTTTCTAGGGATGGATTTTCTGCTAAAGGTTTCGTGCAAAACTAAATTGGTTTTGCTTGCACACATAAGTTCTTTAGTAAAAATGTCTTTCTTACATGTTGGGACGGCTTGGTTTCGGTTCAACTTCTTACATCTAATTTGAATCCGAGTTTAATTTGAATTTGCTCAAGTCGTTATTAAAAAAATATTATTCAAGTATATGTATTAAAATAATACTATTTTATTAATTTGAATTAGACTAAAATTAAATTAATTCGTTAATTTCTAATCAAATTACAAACTATATTGCTCTACACAAACCATCGCAATGCAACCTATCAACACCTCCTTACCGATTACCGGTATTACAATGTTGTTATCACAACACTCGACAACCACAATCACCTCTTTCGGCGAAATCAAGTTCAAGTTTTACGCTGTGTTTGGTTGCTGTCTTCAATACGCAGAGACGGAACGGAATAGAAATTTGAAGACGGAGCAAAACAAATATTGAATACAGTAAGCTGTTTGGTTGCGATGGACAGAACAGAAAAATTTGTCTTCGTCTGGAGGACAGAAATGTGTTTGGTTGCAGTGGACAGAACAAAAAAACAGTTTCAATAACAAAAATGCCCTTGCAGTGTAATATGATCGGAAATATGTAATTCATTGATTATTTTATAACTGTATCAATATTTATTTGAAGTGTATTTGTAATTTTCTAATTATGATGAAATAATTACAATATAATTAATTAAATTATTATTATTGCTTAATTAATGACATTATATTTAATTAAAATATTATTAGTAACTAAAATATAACAAATCATTAATTAAAATATTATTATGCAATAATTAAAATATTGTAATTACTTAATTAAATAAAATATAATGATTAATTAATTAAAATTTTGTAAGTAATTAATTAATTACAATATAGTTAATTAAATTATTATTATTGCTTAATTAATTTATTATATTTAATTAAAATATTATTATTAATTAAAATATATCTATTCATTAATTAAAATCTTTTAATTAATTAATTAATTAAAAGATAATTAATTAATGAATTAAAATATTGTAATTAAATAATTAATTACAATATAATTAATTAAAGTATTATTATTACTTATATAGTTAATAATATTTAATTAAAATATTATTATTAATCAAAATATAACTAATTAAAATATAACTATTCATTAATTAAAATATTATAATTAACTAATTAAATTATTATTATCACTTAATTAATTAAAATATTGTAATTAATTAATTAATTACAATATAATTAATTAAATTATTATTATTACTTAATTACATTACATTATATTTGACTAAAATATTATTATTCATTAATTTAACAAGGCTATTTTTGACATTTTCTTTTCTTGTCCGAAGGACAAGAATTCCTATACCACAGTTTTAGAAGGGACAAAAATTTCTGTCCTTGTCCTCTGAAGACGAAACAAAAATGGGTGAGAACAGCAAGCAAACAGGACGAAGGACAGAACTTTTGTGTCCTTGTCCACTGTCCTCACCCCTGAAGACAGCAACCAAACGTAGGGTTAGTTTATAACCTTGTAGCTAATCGGTTGATTACAAATTTAATGTATGATATTATTATTTAATTAATAAAAAGGTTTTCTTTATCTTTGTATGTTAAGTTAATTATATTTGATATTTTAATATTAAATGTAAAAATCTTTGGAATAATTACTGTATAATTAAAATTATGATGAGATCATAATTATGAGATTTAATTTATATTTATGTATTGTTCCTAAATGTTCATTGTAGTTTTATCAAGACGGGATATTGTTGAAACAGTAAAACTAACACATTATGTTTCTTTCTTATAAAGAAAATAACTGATCTCATAAATTAAAGTATGGAGATACTTAAACTAATATGTGGGTTCTTATTAAAGAATAAATCACTGAACTGACCTGACTATGAGAATCTCAAATGAAATATTACTTATGTGTCTATAGATTTTCTCATAATGATAGTCGTACAATTGATCCTTAAATTTGAAATTACTAAGGTATCTTGTATGGGAATTACCAAGTTTTGCTACCTATGTACTGTCCTAGAGTAATTCAGTCGATAGTACTTAGATGGAGTATGAACTATATAGAGATAGTTGAGTGATTAGTAGCTTTGCCTTATGGCCTTATATTAGAACTAAATAATTATTACTATGTTCCAGTTATTACGTGAAACATCATTTCTATTTCTTAGTTAGATTTGAATGGATTTGTCTTTATTATTAAAAATAAGAGTTCTTTTTAAAAAGATGATGTTTATTTTACAAATGGTTTTGTATGAGTTGGATCTAGAAAGGCCAGTTCTTAATATAAATAGCAAGAAAAAAAGGTCAAGTGACCAAAATTCATCTTACTTATGGAATTGAAGGTTAGGTCATATTAATGAAACTAGAATCACAAAGTTACATAATGAAGGATATTTAGATTATTTTGATTATGAATCATATGAAACTTGTGAATCTTGTTTGTTGGGAAAGATGACCAAACTACCCTTTAGTGGAAGGGATAATGTGATAGTGAATTACTGGAGCTAATACATTCATATGTGTGTGGGCCTATTTCCACAAATGCTTGAGGTGGATTCTCATATTTCATTACGTTCATAAATGGTCATTCTAGATATGGTTATGTGTACTTGATGAAATAAAAGCCTGAATCATTTGAAAAGTTCAAAGAATTTAGACTTAAGAGGTTAAAAAACAAACTGGTAAAATTTTGACGACACTTAGATCAAATCGAGGTGGTGAATACTTGGACCACAAGTTTCTTGGTTACTTAAAAGAGAATGTAATTCTCTCACAATGGACTCCTCCTACAACTCCACAGCATAATGGAGTATCTGAGAGGATAAATCATACTCTATTAGATATAGTACATTCCATGATGAGTCATGCAGTCCTTCCTATCTCTTTTTGGGGATATGCCATTGAAATTGTTGCTTACCTTCTAAATAGAATTTCATCTAAATCAGTTAACAAGACACCATATAAGATATAGACTAGTAGAAGACCAAGAATGTCACATTTAGAGATTTGGAGATGTGATGCTTATGTGAAGCGTGTGATATCTGATAAGCTTCAAGCTAAATCAGATAAATGCAAATTTGTAGGGTATCTAAAAGAGAGTATCAGATATTAATTTTACCATCCTTTTAAGCAAAAGGTGTTTATCTCAAGGCATGCTACATTCTTAGAAAGAGAATTTATTCTCAAAGAAAGTAGTGGGAGTGAGGCAAAACTTAAAGAAGCTCAAGAGCCACAAATTTACATCGAGATAGAATAAGAACCATAAGTTGATACATATGATTTACATCTAAAGGTTCAAGTGATGTATAGTCTACGACACATTAATAGGATATGTCATCCCTCCACTAGATTAGATCTACATATTGAGCATGAGAAGGATAATTTATCGCTCATACATGATGAGCTTACTACTTTTAAAGAAGCAATATCTGACATTGATTCTTTAAAATGACATGAAGCTATGAGATCTGAAATGGAATCCATGTACACTAACCAAGTATGAACTTTAGTGGATGCACCTGATGGTATTATACATATTGGATGCAAGTGGATTTTTAAGAGAAAAATTGACATGGATGGTAATGTGTATACATACAAAGCGAGGTTAGTGGCTAAAGGTTACAAACAAAACAAATAATTGATTTTAGTGAAACCTTTTCACCAGTAGCTATACTAAAATGCGTAAGGATCTTATTAGCTATAGTCACATATCATGATTATGAAATTTGGCAGATGGATGTCAAAACAACATTTATTAATGGGAATTTACAGGAGGATGTGTGTTATGCCAGAATAAGTTTTAAAAACCTAGGCTACCCCACTCAGAAGTATACCTGTTAATTGTAGTCGAATACCCAGGGCTATCTCTTAAGGAAATGAAATTGGTCCACAAATTAAGGATTTAAAGAAATTAAAACAAAATAAACTAAAAAGTAAATAAATTTAATTGGAAGTAAAGAACAATTGATCAATCAATGTAGTGAGCTCTTGAGAAATAAATTTCATTAATTTAATCTCCTATGCTTGACTAAGGCAAATTGATTGAATAATTGTCTTGCTAAAATTAACAATTAGGTTTTAAAATCAAATCAAATAATAAACTAGATCAAACTTTCATATTCGACAAATTTATTATCGAAATCAATTATTTAAACCCAACTGATAATTTCCCATTTAAGTTAATATATTTCTAATTCATAACTTAAGACTATAATTTTTTGTTCTAATATTAAACTTTTCTCTCAATTATTCGTTTAATATCAAAGTAATGCAAAAGCTAGCCAAACAATTACATCCAATAAGTTCAGAGATCATAGAAAATAACAAGACAATAAAACAATAACTTAATCATGCATAATAGAATAAATCAATTCCATTAATTCTTAAAAATAAACAATCAACCCATAATGGGATAAAATTTGTTCATCATATTCATTAACTTCAATCTCATGTTTAATGGTAAATAGAGAAATAAAAGCAATAAATAGATGAAATAAGTTCAACAAATAGAATGAAGAACTCTCGGACGAAGAAGAGTGGCGATGAATCTCCTGCCCAATGTAATGGCTATATATTTTTACTCCACTGGCCTTGCTCACGCTCTCGCTTTCTACCTCATCTATTTTTGTTCTGCCTAGAAATGGTTGCTCATGCTTTCTAGTTTTTCTCTCTTTTGTTCTTACTTATGCTAACTACTCTCTTATGTTCTATTCTTGCTCTGCTGATCTCTCTTTTCTTTCTATTTATATAGAGAGAATCTAGGTTTTTTAATTTACTGTAATCATGCGGGACTCGCATGACATTTAATTCAATGCTAGAATCTTTTACATGGTGGTGACTTCCCTTGTCATGAGCGTGCGTGACAACTGACACTCAAGTGACTTTTGCCCAATTTCTTTCTTTTCCTACAATATTAGCAAACAATTCCACATAACTAATTTCATTCAAATTTGGATTAAAAGGCAGGGATTTTTAACCAAAATCGGAATATAAAAACTAGCAAAATCAATAAAAATTAAACATAATATGTCCCCTCACACTTAAACTATGCTTGTCCCCAAGCAAAATTAAGAAAAATAAACTATACAAAGAACAAACAATGAAAACAACAAATTTTCCAAATAATAGTCAGAGATATCAAGAATCATTTTAATAAACACAACCCAAAAACTTGAAACTCATAATACTCCATGATCAAGCTATTCTCCTCATACTTTAGCCAAAAGTAACAAGTACTTTAATTTAAAGAACCATTAACAAGTGCGATAGACACTCATTCCACTCTCCATCTTCTCAAGCATTTAAGGGTAGGATATCTCATCATTCATTTCATGTAAGGCATCTACCATAAGCTTGCTTACTAATCCTATCTCCACCACTCATATCAAACACAAACATCAATATGAAGGTCTTTATTTTTGTTGTAATGAGGCAGGGTTAAAGGTAGGAAAGGAAAATCAATAGGTAAGAAAGGAAAATCAAAGTTTAAGACCACAAAATGAATTGAGCATTTAAAATAATATAGAAAAATGAAGCATAAAACGCTCAATTCTTTCCTTTCAATTGACAAGATTAGTGCTCCCCTTTTTTTTTCTTTTTTTATGTCTCTCCTCTTTCTTTTCATTTTTTGGTTGCCTTCTCTTCCCTCCTTTTCTTTCTATTTTTTTCTTTTTTCTTTTTTATTTATTTAGAACAAGGAGACTAAGTTTAGAAGAGGAAAAATGTAGAGGAGAGATATAAGTTGTTACAACCATGCCCATTCCTAACTCAAAGCCAACTATGTGATATTATTCCCCTACACTTATTCAAGCAATTATTTCTTAAACCCGATCAAGGTCAAGGATCATATTTTGAGTTTAAAGAAAGAAAAAGTTTCATGTTAATCTCAAAGGGGGCTCACTAAGGGTAAAATTATGGTGGTTTTTTAAGCAAAAAGGGGTAAATCATAATTTTCTTCATCATTTCAATGTGTGCATAAGATTTTGCAAGCCTATTAGTATTCACAAGCAAGTTCTAGAAATCCTTAATCATGAAAATGCACTTTCAACAAAGAACACTTGATTTTGGTGTTTAATATTTCAAAGAGACTCAAAATCTTACTAAAGAAAGTGTCATTCATCCATTACAATAAGTTAATGTCCTTTTAATCAAAATCCAAATCAATCAGCCTGAGCATGAAAGTATACTTATTTACTCATATTATGAATTTCTAATCCCGATCAAGTTTACTTTATGACAGTGCATCTCTAACTATTAAATGGGAAAAATACACAACACATAATTTTATTAATTAAACTACTACTCCCCCACACTTAAATAGTACGTTATTCCTAATGTGATAAGAAAATAAAAGTGGGACGTAAGACACAAAACAACTAGCAAACAGGACAAAAAGTAAAACTAAGAGAAATTAAAACTAACAAGCAATAAAAAGAAAAAGGATAGAAATCAATGTTACGAATATCGTACCAGACTTGATACCAAATTGGGTTTTCGTATGATACTGTATCGGTACCGGTCAAAAATGGGTACCTTTTTAGATAATTTTTTAAATTTATGAAATATTCTCTAAATTTTTTTAGAAATTGCAAAATAGTCCATTGTCATATTGTACAATTGTATTGTATACTTTATAAGTTTATATCAACCTTGTTTCCAAAAATCATGATAATAAATAATAACCACAATTAATATGAAATAACAATAATTTTCAGATATATCACATATAAATAATAACACAATTAATGTAAAAAAAGACAATTATCATCATACAAATATAAAGTTAAGAACTATACAAAGTATTTAAAATATTACAATTTCATCATATAATAAATAATAATTACATTAAAACATCTAATAAAAAGAATAATAAATATCCTTAAATCTCAAGCTATTACAATTTACGACAAGAGTTTATGATGAGAAACTAATCAAGTAGAAGTGAAATATGTAACAAAAACATTTACAATTACATTACATTTATAGAATTTAACATATACATCAAATATAAGTAAAATTAAAAGAAGAGGAAAAATAAAAACCTAGAACTTTATTCAACCGTCTACAGGAGGATACCTGCTATAACTACACTGACCCCAATTATTATTTGGTACAAAATTCTCATCATTGAGAGGAGCCTCATCATCATCATCATTCAAATTTAATGCACCAAATAACATGTCAATGCTTTCCCAACTAAGGTTATCATCTAAGTCATTCACATCTATCAAATCTGGTTCCTTAGAAACCTAATTCGTCAAAAGATCAATATTATCAATAGAAATTGGATATGTTGAACTACTTGTGCTATTAAGACTTCTAGTAAACAACAAAATTTAATTATTAGAAAATTATAAAAAATTATATCAAAATTAATAATGATAATAACATACCTTTCCCGAAGCTTTAGATTGTAACGAACGAATACTAAATCATTCAATCTTTTGTGCTCCAATCTATTCCCTTTCTTGGAATAAATGAATTCAAATGTGCTCCAATTCTATTCACAGCCTATTGCACTCACATAATGACTTAAAATCTGAATTGCAAACCTTTGCAATTCTAGAACATCACTTCCAAATTGATCCCACCAAGAAACTGTAAGTTTTAAGATAACAAAAGTAGTGTTACAAACAAAATGAAGTGATAATTAATTTTCAACAAATCAAAAATGAAACAACTAATACCTGGAGAAAGTTAAGTTTTGCTCTTTGTCGATTAGTAATCGATTGTCCAAAATCCCCAGAAGACATCTTATAAAGCTCCATTTGTGAGTTTAAGAGATCTTGCATTATTTTATGACCAACAATTGTTGTAATAGTGAATAACATTCCTTTACTAACTTCAGCTTTCTTTTTAAAATTCGGTCTGAAATATACACTAGGATTCAAAAACATCCCAACTGTAAACAATGGAGAAGAAAGTTGCCTTTCCCTTTTCTCATTGATGATTTTAAGATACGACGTGCATAAACAAGGTCTATGTTTCAGATTCGCCTTGATTGCTATCTTTGCTCTTTCCATGACATCAAAAAAATAACCCATTGTTGACTTTTCTTCATTATCAGCTAAGCGGAGTACCCTCATCAAAGGCTCACAAATAACAAATTGACATTGTGACCAAAACTCTCTATCTTCCAGTATAATGCTAGAAACCTCTAATCTAACATTAGACCTAACATGCTGAGATGCAACCTACTTATCACTCGTAAACATTTGTCTTAACTCTTTCTTTATTGAAACAAAAGATTGAAGTGATAAGAAATTTGTTGTAAATCTTGTCACATCAGAACGACACAAATTACTATTATTGGTAAATTCCTTTCTTATTAAATTCAACACCCATATATGATTATAGATGAACTTGGTCACCTTTTTAGCTTTTTGCATATTTTTACCAATAATAAAAAATACCTAAGATCTACTATATTCTATAGCATTAGGTCCATGCAATGTGCAGTATAAAGAGTCCAAAAAAAGAATTATACCTATTTTGTAACATTCTTCTTGTCACTTTATAAATGGAATCATTATCAGTAATGAACTGAACAATGTTTTCTGGCCTCACTTCATTCACAACTTCATCAAATATCTCAAATAAAGTATCAATATTTCTAATAAGGCCAGATGCATCAATAGACTTCAAAAACATTGAGCCATTTGCATAATAAACCAAAAAATTAATAATAGGCTCTTGTCTCCTATTTGTCCAACAATCACATATGATTGAACACCTAAAAGTAGCTCAATTCACTCTTCTTTCAGTTAAATAACTTTTAATTTTAGAAACTGTGCAATTCAAAAGTTTACCTCTTAAGTCATCAATCGAAGGAGCTTTGTATCCTAGATCATAAGAGGCTATTGCATCCACCATAGACTGATAATAGTAAGACTGGGAAGCAATCAATGATAAACCTGTATCATACCACCATCTAGCTACCGCATCTATTGATTACATTACATTACGAATTAAAGATTGGGCTTTAGGAGTTGTTCGTGGTGTATAAAAACTAGTCACCTGCCCTCTTCTTTTCCTACAATTAGGTCTAGGTGTAACATTCACTTCTTGCTAGGCCTAGGATAGAACATTAGCACCATTACTACCACCTTCAACATTTCCACAATCATAACGAAAATCGGTAAATGAACTTCTACAACTGATTTCAAAATTCAACGTTTCCCTTCTATCTTTCTCATGGTGATATTCTTCAAGCAAAGTTTTCATTTGCCAATTCACATCTTAGCTTACGCTTTTACAGGGTTCCACATTTCCTTTAATCCCAGCTAAATGCTTCTTTAATTAGGTTATTATTCCACCTTTTAAATGCTTGTTACAAAACAAGCAAATAGTATGATTCCTAATACCATGAACCAATGCAGCATAAGCTCAAGCTGGATCATTGTATCTTCCTGATTAGGAGTACTTGAACTTCCTTCCATATATCTGTAAAAATAAATGAATGCATATATCAAAATAAAGAACACATAATTTCATTACATAATACGCATGTCCATCTTATATAATATAACTTATACATCAGACACAATTCAATTTCATCGAACAGAATTTACCATAAGTCAAAAACTAACAATTCAATTATTTAACAAACATAATTACATAAAACATACATAAACAATTTCCATTTCTAACAATCACAAAACATACATAAACAATTTCAATTTCCAAAAATTCCATTTCTAACAATTTCAAATAATTTCAATTCAAAGTTTCAAATATAAGGATCAAGTTGAAGGTATGATTTACATAATCACCAAATAATGAATGAAACATCTTATACAATTACTCATACACATCTATTCATAACGTGAGGATCAAGTTGAAGGATATAACTTCTTTGGAAATGTTTTTTCTTATTTAAAGCTTTGAATCTTCTTTTCATTTCTAACAAACCATAATATTATATCCATGATTCAATATTTTGTTTTTAAATATATAAGTTGCTTCTACGATTTTTAATGGAAATTAATAAATCTTAGTGTAAGTGGTTGGAGTTTAGCCTAGAACATGTTCACAATTTGGAAAAAAAGTTCCTTTTGGACACATATACATTACTACTTTCACACATTATCTATTATAAATATTTATGATAGCGCACACATATATATTACCAAATAATTCAACATATTTTTCATATTGATTAAATGGAAAGAAATGGTAGTTTATGTTTCCAACTTTCTCTAATTTCAATTCAAAGTTTGAAACACTACAAAACATACATAAACAATTTGTTTTCTAAATTCCAATAATTTCCAACAATTTCATTTCTAACATTTTCCAACAATTTCAATTCAACCAATTACAAAACATACATAAACAATTTCCATTTCCAACATTTTCCATTCCCAATAATTTCCAACAATTTTGAATAATTTCAATTCAAAGTTTCAAACATTATAAGCATACATAATCAATTTCCATTACCAAATTTTCAACAATTTCATTTCTAACAACCAACAATTTCATTTCCAACAATCAAGAATTTTAACCATCATAAATTCACAATTCACAAAATAATGAAATATACATAAACAATTTACATTTTAAACAATTTCTAACAATTTTCATTTTTAAATTTCAACAATTTTCAACAATTTCATTTCTAACATTTTCCAACAATTTCAATTCAATCATTACAAAACATACATAAATAATTTCCATTTCTAATATTTTCCATTCCTAATAATTTTCAACAATTCTATTTCCAACAAATTTGAACAATTTCAATTAAAAGTTTCAAAAATCACAAAACATACATAAACAATTTCCATTTCCAAATTTCCAACAATTTCATTTCTAACAACCAAAAATTTCATTTCCAACAACCAACAATTTCAACCACCACAAATTCACAATTCAAAAAATAATGAATTATACATAAACAATTTGCATTTTCAACAATTTCTAACAATTTTCATTTCTAAATTTCAACAATTTCTGATAATTTCACTTCTAACATTTTCCAACATTTTCAATTCACCCATTACAAAACATACATAGACAATTTCTATTTCTAACATTTTCCATTCCCAATAATTTTCAACAATTCCATTTCTAACAATTTTGAACAATTTCAATTCAAAGTTTCAAACATCACAAAACATGCATAAACAATTTCCTTTCCAACAACCAACAATTGCAACCATCACAAATTCACAAATCACAAAATAATGAAATATACATAAACAATTTACATTTTCAACAATTTTCAACAATTTCTATTTCCAAATTCTAACAATTTCCAACAATTTCAAATTAACAATTACAAAAACATATATAAACAATTTTTATTTCCAATAATTTCCAACAATTTGCATTCCAATAATTTCCAATAATTTTCATCACAAAACATACATAAACAACCAAATACAATGAATTTGTTTTTCAAATTTAAGATCAAAAAACACACCCAAACAATTAGAAACCAATTTAATGTCTGGTTGGGTCAGGTTTGGATTTAGATTTGGATATGGATCTATCTCATATCTGGAAATTCTGGGGAGACTTCGGACTGTGACTGGAGTAGTGGTGGGTTGGTGGCGTCAAGCAGTTACTAGGGTTCGGTGATGGTTGTCGGACGATTGGAGAGGGAGTGGTGGCGACAGTGAAGAAAAGAGAGTGAGAGTGTGAGAGAGAAAATAATGAGAGGAAGAAGAAGAAGAGCAGCCTACTCGGCTCAGTGGGGGGTTTAAATTAATTTGATTTTTTGTATAAAAGAGAGAGTGAGAGTGTGAGTTTGTGAGAGAGAAAATGAAGAGAGAAAGAAGAAGAAGAGTAGCAGGTAGTGCCAGGTGGGTTGGGGGAGGGGTTTTATGATTTTTTTAATAAAAACCTCTAAAATTTTAAAATTTTAAGTACCGGTTGGTATTTTGAATACCAGTGGTGCCAGTTCGTATGAACCAAAATAAGCCGATACAAGCCGGTATATAGACCTTGTATCGAATCATCCCCTTCTGTATCATTTTTCGACCAGTACGATATGAGATTCATAACAATGATAGAAATACAATACTAAGGTGGGTGTGGCAGTTGTCTAAAGCGAACATTCATATTGGCCATGAAGTTCCTAATCTCTACCACGTTAGCCTTAATGTTGTGTATCATCTCATTTGCTTGCCTTCCAAATGTTATAGACTGGGTTACATGATCTGTGAATTAGGTTAGCAGCGACTGGTATCCTTAGAAGCAATTAGAGCATTATGTTGTATTCCTTCGGGTGACGGAACATCATCTTCTTGGTCAACTTCAACTTCCTCAACTCAAGCTCACCTGTTACTCAAAGCTTCCTCCATGTTGTCATTGAGAAGAACATATTGATTTCCTTACTGCTTGATAACTTTTATAGCCACCATGAAGCTTAAGTCAAGACTCGAGTTGCCTAGAACTAGCTACAATGATGTTCTCCCTTTTAGTAAGCCAAGATGTTCCATAATTTAAGTCACAAATGCTTCAACTACTATTTTTCACGCACTCGCCTTAGCCACATCATTTAAATATGCATTTAACCATATCCTTGTATTAAAAGGTTTAGCATGCACCATGCACCACAAAATAAATAATTTAAATTTATAAATAAACCCATTACTATCTCCTCTACCAAAAATTGTAAAAGATAAAAATCTATGGATATAGTGAAGGGCAAGGTCCACTAATGCAGATGATTTGGATTGGCTTGGAGAAAATACTTTTCCAAGATTGGTTACTTGGGTTCGAAATTCTCTAGCCTGAAAATCCTCATGATAACCACATAAATCATTATTTGGAAATCCAAAATAGAATTTAGCACATCTAAAGTGATTACATGAGTTTTATTCATCAATAGAAATTTTAAACTATCCACCGTATCCTTAACAGTAATTTCATTGGCCACTTCTAAAGTAGTCAGGAACTCTAAAATCAATTCCAAGTATGAATTGTTCTTAAATTCAGAAAACTTTTCCATATGGCATTTTGCAATAATTTATTAACCTTATTAACTATTCCTAACTCATCAATTGCTCTCGAATATAAAAATGTATTAGGAATAATCTGTTAATCTTTGAGAAGTGCGTACCTTTGCTTGTGTTCTTTTTTTTTTGAAAATGTAAGCATGGGGTACCAAAATTTGGTGTTTACTCATTATGTGGTTGAGAAGATGAAGGTCGTGGGTGTCTCATCCATGGAACAATAGCTAGGAGCAGTTCTGTGTATGGCTATGTAGACAGGTTAGTGGTGTTCTGGGTTGATGCTGGAGTGACTCCTCTAGTCATGCCCGTGATCATTATTGCATAGGTGTGAATTATTTTTGGTTTTATTTTTAAATTTTTGGAAGAATCACACTCATGAGGTGAGAGCTCACGCGAGTGACTCTTAATCCCATGCCCGTGAGTTATGTTGCCCAAATGTGATTTTAGATTTTTAAATTTTTTTCTTTCTTTTCTTGTATGATTCCAAGCCTGCGCACACAAAGCAAATAGATCAAGTCGAGATTCACAAAAAAGGAATAACAAATAATTAAAAGAGAAATTATATAGGTTGCTTCCCATTTAGTGTTTCTTTAATGTCTTGTAGCTAGACGCCTCACTACTCATGCACTAGGTGGGTTGCTCAAAGTGACTGATTCTATTGTTTTCTTCTCAATTGCTCCTTCTTAATATGGTTTTACTCGGTGGCCATTTAGTTTAAAGGTTTCCATTGTTCTCAGGTTTTCCAGTTCCACAGCAAAATCAGAAGCGTCACACATAATTTCAAAAGGCCAAGACCAATTAGGGGCCACAATAATCGATGCAGAGATTAATTTGTCTTTAAGAATTTTAAAGGCCTTAAGGCATTCCTCATTAAAATAAAAATGGACATCTTTAGCCAACATTTCACATAAAGGACGACTTATCTTAGAGAAATATTTGATAAACCTCCTATAAAATTCAGCATGTCTTAGAAAACTTCTAATACTCTTGACAAAAGTGTGTGGTGGACGTTTTTCTATGACTTCAATTTTAGCCTTATCCCTTCTTTGATACCACTTGACCTACGACTGTCCATTTCTTTACCATAAAATGACTTTTTTCCCAACTTAAAGTCAAGTTGCATTCAATAAATCTTTCCAGTACCCGAGTCAACTTATTTACAAAATCATCAAAAGAGGCACCAAAGATTGAGAAATCGTCTATAAATACCATAATAAAGTCCTTATCATGTCTAAAAGAACGGAAAACATGCACCTTTGAAATGTTTTAGGTGCATTACACAAATTGAATAGCATCCTCCTAAAAGCAAAAGTTCCAAATGGATAAGTGAATGTCATTTTTGCTTGGTCCTTAGGAGCGATCGATATCTAGTAATAACCTAAAAGACCATTAAGAAAATAATAAAACTCATGTCTATAAAGTTTATCCAACATCTAATTAATTAAAGGGAGAGGAAATTGGTCCTTTTTGGTAACCACATTCAGTTTCCTGTAATCAATACACATTCTCCATCCAGTTGTAGATGTCAATAGCAGCCCAGGCCTAGCCCTGCTTGACCACGAACTGACTGACCTGCCGTATATATTTTTTTTAGAAAAACTTCAAAAATGACTTCATTTTTGACAAAATGACATTTTGCCTAAACTTGGCCCGTGGCCCACCCTTGGCCTAGTCAACTTGGGCCAAAATCAGGCTAGGCTGGGCCTTTTTTGACATCCTTAAATGGTAGTCTTCGTATGCATTAACTCTTTTTTATCATTTCTAATAACAGTAATGCCTGATTTCTTTGGAACTACACAAACTAGGTTTACCCACTCATTATCTGCAATCGGATAGATCACTCCCTCATCGAGCAGTTTCAAAACTTCCTTCTTCACTACCTCCCTCAAATTAAGTTTATGTCTTCTTTGGGTTTCTCTCACTGCTTTAGCCTCCTTTTCTAGGATAATCCTATGTATGCACATAGAGGGACTAATTCACTTAATTTCAGTCAAACCCCATTCTATGGGCTTTCTTAATCTTTTCATCTCACTCAAAGTCCTCTTTTATTGGTTAGCATCTAAAGTGGATGCAAGAATGACAGGATATGTTTCCCCTTCTCCTAAAAACACATATTCAAATTCTTAGGTAATTCTTTTAGCTCTAATTTTAGTGGGACTGCATTCTTCTCTTTATTGGGAGTTGTCTCTAAGAATTTTTCAAACTCTCCCTTAGTTGCATCATCTAGAAATTAGTAATCCTCATCAAGTTCTTTAACCAAGTCCAACTCCTTTTCTTCTTCTTCTTGCAAGGCAAAATCAAGATTTGCAGCATTAATTTGATAAAAAAGAGAACATTCTTCATAAACACCAGTAGTAGGAATAGGTTTAATATTGAAGATTGAAAATACTACTACTCCTAGAACAATCATGGTCAGTTTTCTGTTCTTCACATCAATCAAGGTATTGGTGGTGTCCATAAATGACCTCCCTAAGAGTATGATGTTCTCCTTTTCTTGCTCTTTTAATTCCCCTATGTCTAAGACAACAAAATCTACAGGGACAATCAATCCCTTAACCTTCACTAACATATCTTACATTATTGATTTGGATAACATATTGACCTATCAGCTAATTGTAACACATGTTTATAGGTCTTAATTATGCTAGATCTAATTTCATATAAATAAAGTGAGGTATAAAATACTTATTCTAAGGTCAAGCATAACCTTAACCTCGTCACCATTACCCACTGATACTTTCATAATAAAACTCCCCAGATCTTTCAAGTTGAAGGGTAACTGTTGCTGAGAACTACACTTACTACTTCTGAAACTATCACCTTCTCGTTTGGCTCAAAATTCAGTTTTTTGTCGCTTAGTTCCTTAAAGAACTTCACATAAGTTATAATGTTCTTTATCACATATAACAAAGGCAAATTAATAATAACTTATTTATATATATATATATAGATATATTAACTATATCTTGAATGCTTCTACTATCATACAGAGTATGATAAAAATTCGAGATTAGAAGATTAGGTATGTCCCATTTTAATTGATCTCAGTTGATCCCTTGTTATTGTACAGAGGCAAAGTTAGTAATAGTAAGGGATGACGCCAAAATAGGAATGATACTTGATATTATTAGAAATGCCTAGAAAATATCATATTCATAAAGCATAAACATGGGTGCACTCCTATAAATGTGGAGAATATACTAGATTAGTCGAGGAGAATTGGAATTAATTGTCAACTCATCCATAACTATTTAGTCCTCTCCCGTTGAATTAAACCTTTTCTTGCCATAATATTTCACTTGCTATTATATTAGCTATTATATTCGTATCACTGATCCAAGTCAGATCCTAGATGTAGAAATATCAAAATTTTGCCTTCTCTAGAGAATTTTTTTTTAGTTTCAGTAATTTTTTTCTAGTTCCAGTTATACTTTGATATCTCTCAATAAATTGGGTAAAATTGTTTTGAATAACATAGCTTTTTTCTCTGTCTCTTTCTTTAATTTCTTTTAAAAATAAAATTAAAAAAATAGGAATTCAGGGCTATTTCTGTTTGAATTAAAAGATAAAAATTGGAACAATTCTGTTTGTTTCCCTTTCCCGAGCCTATAGTGAGTTACAGATAGAGTTCGAAAAGGTCAAATCTTTGATGATTTATATGAAGTTCTTTAAGGAACTAAGCGACAAAAAACTGGATTTTGAGCTAATATATATATATACTATCTAAATAGATTCTTTTCTGTCGATACGTTCCAATTACAGCGTAGGAATTACAAAAAAGGGTTCTTTCATATATTTATCGTTATTATCGTCAATTCTTTCATTTTGATGATTTCTATCGCCTGATCGACAAAACAAACAAAAGACGCAAAACACTTTATTGCCATTTTGCTGATAGAACTTGTCGAATTTGTCCCCAACAGAAAACAGAAACACATGGAGGAAAAGGACTCTTGATACTTCCTTGATTTAAAACATTTGCAAGTTCTATTCTCTAAATTGCTTATATATATAAATTGATCATCTTGTTTTGAGTCCTTAAAGCAGTTTGGATATGGAATTGGTGGTCTATAAGGGTCAATTGCCTTATGAAGCCATGGTCCTTCTTTGCCTTGGGTTGTATACCCAAGTTTTTCACCTTTTTGAATGTGATTTGAAGAGTCATGCCCATATATATATATATGTGTGTGTGTGTGTGTGTGTGAGTGAGTGTGTGTATGTATAAACTGCTCATCTTGTTTTGAGTCCTTAAAGTGGTTTGGATATGGAATTGGTGATCTATAAGGGTCAATCGCCTTATGAAGCCATGGTCCTTCTTTGCCTTGGGTTGCATGCCTAAGTTTTTCACATTTCTGAATGTGATTTGAAGAGTCGTGCCCATTGTTTACCTCATTTTACTCATCTTTTTCTTTGATAAGGCTCTCCTTCTCTTGATTACTTGCATCAGACAGATTAAAAGGAATCTCAACATGATTATCAATCACTTTACCACTTCTTAGAATAGTAACTGCTTTGTCTTGTTTAGGTTGGCTGGATAACTTTCCCTTTTAATTATTCTACATTTGAGCAATGATTTTCCCTACTTTAGTCTTAACCCTCTTTATAGAAGCTTCCAAAGAGTTGAATCTCTTATTGTTTGTTTCTTGATTTTGCATTGTTGCCTGGATAAATGCATCAAACTTTCCTATAAAGAAGGCTTTCTTGGTAGGTTCTCATGTGAGGTTTGCCCTTGGAATTGGATTTGCCTCTAAAAATTCTACTATTGTGTTTGGGGCTGTACTGGTGGATTATTGATCTTCCAAGCAAAATTGGTTGGTTTCTCCAACCAAGGTTATAAGTGTTCAAATATGGATCATTTGGCACCCTCAGTTGAAAACCATTAAGTGAATTCACTTGTTCTTCCTCACTTTTAAAAGATTCAAAAGAATATGAACAAACGTTAGCTCTATGATCATAAGTTCCACATATACCACATACCTCTTTAATTGGAATGTTTTGGGGTGGTCTTATAATTAACATTTTCACATGCTTTGTTAACTCAACCAATTTCATAGCCATTTCTTGGCTTGAGTTCACTTCATGAGCTCCAGCTCTTCTCCTCCTTATCCTCTTTTATTGAGAATTGGCCCCCAATATTTCAAAGATTTGGTATATCTCTTCGGCAGTCTTCTCTCCAATAGTTCTCCTCCTGTTGCATTGTCCACTGTGTACTAACATTGTTGGTTCAATCCATTATAAAGAATTGATTTTACATGTGAAGTGGAAAATGATGGTGTGGAAACTGTATTACTAAGATTTTGAAATGTTCCCACTCCTCATAGAATGAATCTCCGTCCATCTGACTGAAGGTAGCTATTTTCATCTGTAACTTAGAAGTCTTTTGATGGGAATAGAATTTTCCCATGAATTTATTATACACCTCCTGCTATGTAGTCAATGAATCGGATGGAAGGGTCATCAACCATAACTTAGCCCAATCTTTCAATATGTATGGAAAGCATCTCATTCTGAGTTAATCTTTGTTTAATCCATCGAAAAGAACTATCTAGAGAGTGGTATAGAATTCTTGAATGAAGTTTAAAAGGTCTTCATTGGGAACTCCATAGAACAATGGTAGCAAGTTGTTGTGGATGCTATTCAATTCATAGTTTCTGGCTGCCTCTCCCAAACATATGCAGGAAGTGGTAGTACCAATGATCGACCTGGCATACTCCTTCATTACTAACTACCTTTCACCCATCTTTTAGTTATTAACTCGATCTTCAGGCTTGGGTTCCTCAAGATTGTCTTCAAAGGCCCCTTGAGGTCCTTGTATTCGATGCACGTTACCAATAAAGGGAACAAGTTTACTTTCTAGAGACCTCCTTCCTAGCATAAATAAAATAAGGAAAGCACTAAATTAATAATAAAAATTGATAAAATGAATCAACAAAATAACACGATAAAAAAATTGTATGCATAAAAAGACAAAACGATCAAAATTAATTTAAGTTTAAACTCTAAACACCTCCCCGAAAACAATACCAAAAGCTTTTTATGCCAAAATAAGTTTTAAAAACCTATATTATCCCACTCGTAAGTGTACGAGGTAATTATAGTATAATACACGGGGTCGTCTCTCAAGGAGATGAAATTGGTCCATTCAAACTAACTTTGAATATAAGCAAATGCAATCCTAAACACTCTAACCCAATTTGTTGAGAAAAGGGTTTAAAGAAATTAAAACAAAATAAAATAAAAAGTAAACTAATTTAATTGGAAAGAATAGTTGATCAATCAATGTAGTAAGCTCTTGAGAAATTAATTTCACTAATTTAATCTCCTATGCATGACTAAGGCAAATTGATTGAATAATTGTCCTGCTAAAATTAATAATTAGGTTCTAAAATCAATTTAAATAATAAACTATATCTAACTTTCGTATTGAACAAGTCTATTATCTAAATCAATTATTTAAACGCAAGTAATAATTACCTACTTAAGTTAATATATTTTTAATTCATAACTTAAGAGTCTATAATTTCTTATTCTAATATTAAACTTTTGCTCTCGATTCTTTGTTTAATATCAAAATAATGCAAAAGCTCGCTAAAATATTACATCTAATAAGTTCAAGAATCATATAAAATAACAAGACAATAAAATAATAACTTAATCATGCATAATCGATTAAATCAATTCTATTAATTCTCAAGAATAAACAATCATCCCATAATGGAATAAAAACTATTCATCATATTCATTGACTTCAGTCCCATGTTTAACGGTAAATAGAGAAATAAAAGTGATAAATAGATGAAATAAGTTTTAAAAACAAAGGAAATAAGTTTAATAAACAGAATGAAGAACTCTCAGATGAAGAGTGGCGGTGAATCTCTTACCCAACATAATCACTATCTGTTTTTACTACACTGGCCTTAGTTATGCCCCCTAGTTTTAGCTCCTACTTTCTACCGCAACTATCTTTGTTCTGCCCAGAAATGGTTGCTCACGCTTTCTAGCTTCTCTTTCTTTTGTTCTTGCTCATTCTGACTACTCTCCTATTTTCTATTCTTGCTCTGCCGACCTCTCTTTTCTTTCTATAAACTTTTTTTTATAAAGCGATTTTAGGTTTTTAATCCATTGTAATCATGTGTGACTCACATGATATTTAATTCAGTGCCAGAATTCTTTTGCACAGTGGTGAGAACTCTTTCATGGGACTCCCCTTATCACCCGCGTGAAATTCATTGTTACATATGTGACACTTATGTCATGCGGTTATAGCTTCTGTCACCCAGATGACTTTTGGCCAATTTATTTCTTTTCCTGCAATATTAATAAACAATTCCACAGAACTAATTTCATTCAAATTTAGATTAAAAAGCAAGAGTTTTAAACCAAAATCAGAATATATAAGCTATCAAAATCAACAAAATTATATACAAAATTGTGTATATAACTAAACCTTAAGGTTTTGAATTGAAGAGAATTCCTAATCAAGTATGCAAGTTGCAAAAGTCCATTTATGGACTAAAGCAAGCATCACGGAGTTGGAACGTCTAATTGGATGAGACAATTAAATAGTTTGATTTTATCAAAAATATGGATAAGCCATGTGTCTATAAGAAGGTTAGAGGGAGTGCAATTATTTTCCTAGTACTATATGTAGATGACATATTGCTCATTGGAAATGACATACCTATGCTTCAATCTATAAAGATTTGGTTATCCAAAAACTTCTCCATAAAGGATATGGAAGAAGCGGCCTATATTCTAAGAATAAATATGTATAGAGATAGATTAAAGAGGTTGGTTGGGTTATCCTAATCCATGTACATAGACAAAGTGCTAAAGAGGTTTAATATGAAGAGTTCTAAGAGAGGATTTTTACCCTTGTTGCATGATATTTCTCTGTCATAGAGTATGTGTCTAAAGACACAAGGGGATAGAGATAAAATGGATTGTATTTTATATGCTTTGGCTATATGATCAATCATGTATGTGATGCTATGTATTGGATTAGATGTCTCTTATGCTTTGAGCATAATGAGCAAGTTTCAAGCCAATCTAGGTGAGTGTCACTGGACGATTGTGAAAAACATATTAAAGTACTTTAAAAGAACTAAAGATGTTTTCTTGGTCTATGGAGGAGCTGAACTGAGAATTCTAGGATATTCAGATGCTACTTTCTTGTCAGATCCTAATGATAGTAGATCACAGTCAAGTACATCTTCATAGTAAATGTTGGTACGTTAAATTGAAAGAGTTCCAAACAACCAACCATTGCAAATTCAACGACCAAGGCATAGTACATTTTACTTTCAGAGGACCAAAGGAAGTGGTTTGGATTAAGAAGTTCATTACTGAACTTGGAGTGGTTTCTAGCATTATTAAGCCTATAATATTGTACTGTATCAACAACAATGCTGTTATACGGGCAAAGGAACTAAGGTCTCATCAACAGTCTAAACACGTGCTTAGAAAGTTTCACTTGATCAGGAGATAGTGGAGTAGAAAGACATAACGTTGGAATGAGTTCCCACTAAAGGGAATCTTGCAGATCCTCTCACTAAGCCATTGTCTCAAAAGAGACATGATTGATGTATAGATGGCTATGGTATTAGATATATAGGAGATTGACTTTAGTGTAAGTGCGAGGTTGTTAGTTTATGCCCTTATAGCTAATCCGTTGGTTGCAATTTGAAATATGACATTATTATTTAATTAATACGAAGGCATTCTTTATCTTTATGTATTAAGTTAATTACATTTGATTTTTTAATATTAAAGATAAAATCTCTAGAATAATTACTGTGTAATTGAAATTAAGATGAGATAATAATTATTAGATTCAATTTACATTTACGAATTATTTCTAAATGTTCCTAGTTGTAGTTTCATCAAGATAGAATATTGTTGAAATGGTAAAACTAGCATACATTATGTTTATTTCTTATAAAGAAAGCAATTGATCTCATAAATAAAAATATGGAGATACTTAAACTAATGTGTGGGTGTTTATTAGAGAATAAGTCACTAAATTGACTCGACTATGAGAATCTCAAATGGAATATTACTTACGTGTCTGTGGATTTTCTCATAATGTGATTATATAATTGATCCTTAAACTTGAGATTACCAAAGTATCTTATATGGGAATTACTATGTTTTGATGCTACTTATGAACTATCCTAGGATAATTCAGTAGTAGTACTTGGATACAGTATGAACCGTATGGAAAAAATTGAGTAAGCCAATAAAGCATTCGTCACTCTAAAGTAATTAGAGAGAATGTTCTACTGTTTTTGATTAATAGTGATTTAGGGAATTATCTGGCTAGAGTGAATTTGACAAACCCCCATCCTAGAACAACCAAGTGGCCTTCCTGGCACCCCACGATGGCCCTCCCTTCAATATCTAATCTAGCTGGAAGGTTCTAATTAAGTTAAGCCTATTGTCCTTTTTTTATTGAAAGGCTTTAACTTAACATTAATAAATATAAGCAGTGGAGTTTTTTAAAATTCATTTTTATTAAAAATTTTGGTAGCACAACAACTGTGTTTTGATATTTCCAAAATTTCGAAAGCTTCTATAAAAGTTCAAAACACTTCTATAATCACACCAAATTCTCCATTGCAAAATTTGGACTTCAAATCCACTCACAAGCAATCTACACAGTCACTTCAATAAATTTTAGAAAGCTGAAACATATTCATGCATTTCATTAAAAAAACTTTTATATACATCCATTCCTTACATAAATGTACATTTCAAAACATGTTCAAAGATATGCAACAGTTTCCAAAAATATTTAGATAAAAATGCCTACATAACAGCACATGAAGAAGTTATCTACTCGACTAGTGGAGTCCGTACTACTGAAGCCCCTGAGCGTGCACCTGGAAGGTTTTATTTTGAAAACAGAAAGTAGAGTGTGAGCTAAACAAGCTCAGTGAGTGTTAACTTTTCTATGCAAATCATATTTAGCAATTTAAACCCCCTAAAAGAATTTCCTTTCATTTCTTATGATTCAATACCAATATAAACATATATGCTTTTTGAAATCAATTTTCTCAAGTTACTAATAAAGTAAATTGCGGCATCGTTTTTATCACGAACTTTCTTACATGATATAGCCCGCCACTAACTTCTTTGCCATATGGTACCCGTAAGCATAAAGTCATGGAGTTAGTTCTATATTGCTTACCTACAAATGGTTAACTACTAGTTGTGGAGCTGGTTCTACATCGCTTTCCCTCATTAGGTTAATCGTTATACATCGGTAATTATGGAGCTAGTTTTGCATTGCTTACCTGCAATTGGTTAACCACTAGTTATAGACCTAGTTCTATATCACTTACTCGTACTAGGTTAACCGTTATATACTGGTATAATAATGTGTATAAAACCTAAAGGTGTACCATAGGCTAAAACTCATTTCCTTTTTATCAACCAATAACATAATTTCAATGTAACTTCAAACCATATGAATTCAACTTGCAAACTTCAATTCATATATTACTAAAATATACACTTACACTAGCAATATTCACTTGTAATATGTCATTGACATAAAACTCATAATCATACAATATAAATTCACATGTCATCAATTCTTTTGCAAATAATTTATTCATATAAAACAATTAAAATACATTCATAGTTTTTGTAAACTTATCGCCAAGCACACTCACGCATTATGTGCCTCTCCTTTACCTACTCAAACCACATTTTGCTTAGGCATTTATTTCCAAATTCAAAAGTAAGGCATTAAAACTATAAATTCATTTTAACCGAATTCGAGATTAGTACTTAATCGCGTAATTCATATGCTAATTATATTTCTGCTTACTTCCTAAGTTAGCCTATTGTTCTTCGTTTCAAAGTCTAGCTTTGAAAATTACTTAAATACCATCTTTTAGCCTTTCTAGCTTATCAATTTCTTCAAAATACTATCTCACCCCATTTAATTCACCATAACCATAATCAAACTTCAACAACTCACAGCAACAACTACAAACTACAATTCCTCTTGAGGTCAATTTGTCCTCACCACACACACACACACACACACACACACACACACACATACACACACTTATATCATTTCGTTTTCTTTTTCAATTTTTCAACACAATTCACCCAAAATCCATGCCAAGCATCATCCAAACACATCATAACCCATTTCAAGTTCATCAATTTCCACTTACACTTAATATACGAATTTTTCCAAATAATAACATAACACTTCATTTAATAATTCTAATGCCACAAATTCACCAAATGACCATCCTTAATCACATTTACATGGTCATTACATCGTAAACCTACTTTTATACTAAAAATGCCCTTAAGGCTAAACCTAACATATCTTGCATCAAACTTTTCCAATTAAATTCTTTTTCATTTGTGTACTTCATTAGAATGAAAACCATGCTATGAACATCATAAAACATCAAAATAAAATTTATATCATTGCATATTAAAGAACCCTATCCATGGTCGATTCTTCCAAGCTTGATTTCTTGGTTTATTTTCTTGTTTTCAACCCTTAAATGCTTCCAAGCCTATTGTCTACTACATGGCAAGTCAAAAATCACCATTGATCTTAACTACATCCATCCTACACAAAGTTAGATATTTAAGCTAAAAAAACTTACCACTTTTTCCTCCAATCTTTTGGGTAATTGATGAGCACCATTACTTGATCAAAATCTCTTCAAATCTCCATTAAAACCTATCAAAAATGGTAGCACCCGTCTTCTTCTTCTCTTTGGCCATAGGTTAACCTTGCTTCTCTTCTTTTCTCTTTTTTTTGGTCTCACAGTTTTCACCAAATGAAGCATCTTATGTCTTAAGTTTGCTTTTTATACTCTTTAATGCTTTACACATGTCACTTTCCTATTGGTTATCTCTAATGACTCATCATCCATTTAATTAATGATTTTTAACCCTTAAGAAAGTCTTTAATTGGTCATTAGGTGTGATTCATTAATCCTTTAACACCATTTTATACAAAAGACTTAATTGCCCCTTTAATGAATTTAATTTACTAACTAATCGAATTAAAATTTGAAAATATTCTACAACCATCTTATTATCAAATTGACCATGAAATACTCTAATTAGGGTCAATACTTATTAATTGGATGCTTTAAAAAAATTCGAATGGGTTTTAAATCATCAATATCGATTATTTTCCAAGGGGGCATTTTAGTCCCAAACTTTTGAAACTCCCGAAATCCATCCAGTCGAACTTATTTTTGATCCATTTCAGTATCATTAAACTATAATACTTATTTCGGATATTTTTCAATATTTTAGGGTTGGGTCTCCCAAAAATCACTATTCACACCTATTCATCCAAAATCCCTATTCATCGAAAGTAACAATTTATATACAATGAAAAGAAAGGATTAAGGTTTTACAATCACCCCTCCTTATATAAATTTCATCCTCAAAGTTTAACTAAGCATACATGTTTAAAACATGTGAGGATATAATGTATGCATTTACTGCTCAGGCTCCCATGTAGCTTCCTTTACCGAGTAATTCTTCCGCAATACCTTAACTAAAGGAATGATCTTATTACGCAAAACTTGTTCTCTGCATTCGAGGATATATAATGGTTCCTCCTAGAAAGTCAAATCTTCCTTTAGGTTCATCGGTTGTGCTGTGATTACATGTGAAAGGTCTGCTAGATACTTGCGAAGCATAGATACATGGAAGACATTGTTAATCCTAGTGAGCTCTTCTGGTAGCTTCAATTGATATGCCACTAATCCAATTCTTCCTATGATCTCATATGGTCCCATTTAATGCGGACTTAACTTACTGCGTTTCTTAAATTTATATACACCTTTCCAATGGAAAATCTTGAGAAATACTTTATCTCAAATTTCAAATTTAAGATCCCTATGACTGTTATCCATATAACTTTTTTGCCCATCCTGGGCTATCTTTAATTTGTCCCGAATAACTTGAACTTTATCTGTTATCACCTGTATAAGATCGGGTCCTATCAATTTCCTCTCACTTACCTCATCCCAACATATTAGAGTTTTGCAATTTTCTCTATAAAGTGCCTTAAAAGGGCCATGCTAATACTGGCCTAATAAATGTTATTGTTCGCAAATTCTATTAGTGGTAGGTGTGTGTCCTAACTTCCCCTAAACTCCATGATAGAGGACCTAAGCATATCCTTAAGTGTCTGGATAGTCCTCTCTAATTATCCATCCGTTTGGGGTGAAAGGCAATGCTAAACTTTAAGTTCGTACCTAAAGCTTTCTGTAAGCTAGGCCAAAATCTCGATGTAAACCTAGGATCACTGTTTAAGACAATAAAAATTAGCATACCATGGAGTCTCACTATCTCATCTATATAAGGTTCGGCTAACCTGTTTACTAAATAATCATTTTTATTGGAAGGAAATGTGCAGACTTTGTTAACCTGTCCACTATCACCTATATAGCATCATGCCCCCTCTGACTCTGTGGAAGTCCTACTATGAAGTCTATAGTAATCTTCTCCCACTTCCATTCTGGGATAGGGAGGGGTTGCATTAATCCTGCAGGCTTTTAATGTTTTACTTTTACCTATTGATAGGTTATACACTTAGAAACGAATTATAGTATTTTCTTTTTCTTCCCTCTCCACCAATAGTGTTCTTTGAGAGTGTGGTACATTTTCTGCTATGGATGCATAGCATAAGTTGATTAGTGAGCTTCCTCTAAGATCTCTTTCTTTAAGTCTCTTATATCTGGTACGTATAATCGTTGACCTCTCATCACTATACCATCTTCCCTGATTATAAGATATATTATCTGCCCAGTTTCAACTTCGGTCTTCAACTTCATCAATTGTGGATCTTGTTTCTGTCCCTTTCTAATCTGATCCACCAAAATGGGCGAACATGAAAGGTAGTAATTAATGGCCCAAAGTCTATCCAATCTCACTCTTAAATACCTCATTTCCACTAGAAGTGGAAGATATATCATCTTCAGTTGTGCTATCAAACGGGTAGGTCTCCTATATAAGGCATCAACCACTACATTAACTTTTTAGGGGTGGTACTTTATCGTACAATCATAATCTTTTATTAACTCCAACCACCTCATTTGCCTCATATTTTGTTCCTTCTAAGTGAACAAATATTTCAGACTCTTGTGATCCATGAAAATCCTACAAGGAACACCATATAAGTAATGCCTCCAAAATCTCAATGCAAAAATTGTTGAGCAAGTTTTACCAAATATAAAACTCTCAATATCCGTAAGTATACAGATTGTAAACGTGTAGTAATTGAGGTTCGATCCTATGAGGAATTAACTAAAACTAAATGAACCTAACTTTGCCTAAGGTTGTGAAATATGGTTTGGGAGAAAATAAAATTTAGAAATTAAACAATCAAATCAAATTGAGCACTTAACCACTTAACAATTTAGTTGCTACAATAAAACAAAAATGATCAATTATAAAAGTATAGAATTCATTTTATTGTCATTTTACTACCTTAACCATTTTTTATTTAATCAGTATCGATCCTAGATTTACGAAGGGTTTATTACTCTCTCTCTCATGACCTAATCATTTAACCCCAATTAATAATCCATAATTGATTCCAATATTCTAGATTTGCAATCTCTCGATTAACAAAAACAACCCAAAGTTTTCAACTAGTTCTTAAGCAATATATCAAATAATCAGGTTCTCACACAAAATCTCTCTTCATATGATTATCGATTTGATATTTGCCTGACTTATTAGGTTGTTAACTCTCATTACCCAACCTAATTGAATTACTATCGACTTACTCTCTCGATTTATGTTCGAAGTATATGTAACATAAATATCACAACACCCAAAACATTTCATTGAAATAAAAATAATCAAATCACAAAATGAGTCAAGAACAAATCCTAAAATGAAATCATAACGTCATTAACATGTATAACATCTTCTAATCTAGTTTACAAATCAAATTTAATGAAAATAACAAAAGGAAAGAAAGAAAAACTTGATTTGGAGCTGAATCTCCAAATCTGGAAAATGTTGGACAGCTAATGCTCCTCTTGATCTTCCTTAGATTAATCTCAATTTGGTAAGAAGGTGGTTTCTCCTTTTTGGAGTCTTTTTGTCCTTTTATATTTTAGGGTTAATATCAAGGTTTACCCAGGTCATTTTATTTCAAAAATAGCCCTAAAACTTCAAAAGATACGAAATATGTAGTTCCTAAAAAGTGTCTGTCATGACCGTGAAAGGGGTGTCACGATCATGTCCTAGGATAAAAACCTTCTGTCACATTCGTGACACTCGATGGACTATCTTGACCCTACCTTTTAGCCCAAATATGTTGTAGCTTCTTTCAATCTTCAATTATCTGATTTCCAACATTTTTTATCACATCAAACACCTCAAGAAATATAAAGTTAAGATCTAAATCATGCTCTAAACCAAACAAACACTTAGAATATAAAAAAACATTAACAATAACGTAATTCTAAGCTTATAAACATGATAATCATCTAATAAACACTTAAAAATACACTTAAACATCTATGAAAACATAGTATAATTTACACTATTAACATTCCCACACTTAAACATTTGCTAGTCCTCAAGCAAAACTGAACACATAAACAAATAAAGCACATAAACATATAAAAACACATTAATGCAACATTACAATAATGGTACAATGGCATTACATCATTGGAATTAAATTAACCTTAAACATAAATCATTAAAAAAGTGCCAACACGCAAATTTATTCCTTTCATGTTTAAGTATTTGGAATTGAATATACATATCATTTAAAACATTAACACCTTATTCCAACACCTATGACACTTGTCATCATGCACTTATTATTATTAATCAATTAAAAGGGCAAACTATCACTAAATAATCTTTGATGAAAATTCTTGCTATTTTTAAAAGATCAACAGGTTTATTAATTGTAATACTTTTTTTGGTGACAACCTAGCCTTTTGACGCGAAGGCAAACACCTTTTCTTGAATTTCCCTCAGTTACTCAATGCTAAGTGTAAATTGCATTGTGTTTTAGGGCATAGTTTAAGATGTGTTTAGTCATTAATTTAATCATTTAGTATGTGTTTAGGTTAGAATTGTGTTAGCATGTTAATTATTTGTGTTTTAATTATTTTATGAGTTAGGACAAGCTTTTAAGCTTAAATGTTATATTTTTGAGGTACCTTGATACGTTTGCTAGTGTTTAGGATCAACATCAAAGAACGGAGAAGTTTTAGAGACATTCGTGCTGAAACAACGGCCCACAATTGTGGCTTACAAGCTATAATTGTGACAAAAGCACCAGAGTTTGCCAATGATCGTGGCCTGCATGTTACGATCGTGAAAGAAACCTAGGAAATGGCCCATAATCATTGCATGTATTGGGCAGACGCGCAAATGTTAAAAAACATCAAGTTTTGAGGGATTTTTAGACCTTTCAGACCCCTAAGAAATCCTAGGGCTGCTCAGAACACAAGAGGATATTTAAAGAACAATAAAAGAGGCAAAGAGGGAGCTTTTGCATCAGCCAACTTGAGAAACCATAGAGATAAATCATCGAGAGATAAAGGAAGAGAAGAAGGAAAAGAGAAGAGGAGAAGAAACTGACTCATCGTACTTCCCGGATCAGGAGGTTTCCCAACGTTACTGCCTCCCATCATCCAATTATATTATATTTCCTATTTAATTTCAGTTTTATTATTGTATAGAATTGGATTGAACAGTTGATGATAAGATCTAGAATGTTGAGGATGTTCTAAACTCACCTTCACAATTTTATTCTTGAATTAATGGAAATCTGATTGTTTATGTAATTATTGGATCTGTTGTGGTTAATTATGTGATTTCATAATTTGATAATAAACTGAGAGTGTGAATCGAATAAAAAATGATTAAATTGGACTAACGAGGGTTAGGTGATTTAATAGAACAAGAATTGAATCAGATCGCGAAATTGTGCGAAGACAGATCTTGCATAGGTTTATGATAGTTTGTTAGAGAACTTCAGAACAAATTAGGGTTTTGGACATGTTATAAATTGAGAGATTGCAACCCTTATAATCTGATCAGGGTTAATGGTTATAACTCGAGAGAGAGTAATCAACCATAGGATAGTCTAGAACTAACAATCCAATAATTTATAATCAGTTAGGTTAGCATTAAAGATAGGCAAAATTCCCTTTCTCTCAATTGTTAATTTCTTTTGGTTGATTCTTGGGCATGTTGAAATTGCTTAGTAATTGGTATTTCGTGTTTAATTCTTAATTTGATTGATTGAATTAAATTCTAGTATTAGTTTTGTGCATCTTGAGTTTCTATTATTTATTTCTGGCCTTAGATTTAGGATTACATTAACTCTCTCCTCATGGGATCAACACCTTTGGAACTACGTTAATGAACCGTGCGCTTGTGGATTATCGAGGGTTAATATTAAAACTTACACACAACTAACTCACTATCAAGTTGTTGGTGCCGTTGTCGGGGAGGTGATTAGTTTAATTCTTTAGTTTAAAGTATTTTAGTTAGTTTTTAGTTTTGATCTTTTTTCTATTTTTAAATTTGTGCTCTTGTATGAACATAAGAATCATGATAAGTTCGAGTCATGCAACTGAAACTTTAGAGCTAGATATCATCAATTAGAATGATCAATTAGGAAAGCTCAGTGTGAAGAAGAAAAAGAAAGAACAAAAGCTATAACGGCCGAGGAATTTCATCAAGATTTGGATCACAGAGTGAACCAAGGACGTCAACAAAGAACCTTTATGGATTTCATGAGACCAGGGTTCAATGTGACTAACCAAAAAGTAGCTAGGCCACCCATACAAGTATCCTTTTTCAAAATTAAACTAGCCCTCCTAAACATGCTTCAAAAAAATTTGCAATTCTATGGACTAATTAATGAACATCCCAATGTACATATAGTATATTTCCTTGAAATCTATGCTACCTTCGGTACCATAAGATGTCAGAGGATGTGGTAAGAATTAGGCTTTTCCCTTTTACCCTAAGAGATAGAGCAAAGCCTTGGTACCACTCTCTGAACCCAGCCAATGTCACCACTTAGGATCAACTAGTTCGTGCCTTTTTAGACAAGTATTTTCCACTTACCAAGACCACGAAGATTATCAAAGAGATTACCAACTTCCAGCAAAGTGATGGGGATTTGATCTATGAAGTGTGGGAAAGATACAAGAATTTGCAATGAAAATTTCCACACCATAACTTACCTAAGGAGTTCTTGTTGCAAACATTCTATAATGGAGTAACCCTACATATGAGAGGCACGATTGATGCATTTTTAGGAGGATCACTGATGAGAAAGACAGTATATGAAGCAGAAAAGTTAATAAAGGAGATGGCGAGTAATAGCTACCTATGGATGAACGAGCGGAGTAGACAACCCACTACCTTCCAAGAATAAAAAAGAAATGTAGCCATTGATCAAATGACATAAATGCAGGCAAAAATTGACAACTTAACTCGACAACTCAACAATATGAAGGCTTCATCCTCAGCTTCGATAAAAGTCGTGCAACTAAAGTATGAACTCTATGGACAGAAGGACCATGATACGGTAGACTGTTTCTTGATGAAAGATAACAATCCGGAGCAAGTTAATTATATAGAGCTCAATATGGACGAGGAGGGGGGAATAATCCCTACTCCAACATATACAATTGTGGGTGAAAAAATCACCCTAACTTCTCATGGACAAATAATGCTAGAGGACAGTTCAGACCTCAAAGACAACAGGTTTCCAATAAGATAAACCAAGCTCAATTAAATCCAAATTAGCTAAGATTTTAGATAAAATTGGAGGCATGGAGGATGAGCATAGGAGGCTTGAAAACAAGTTTGAGCAAGTCATTAAGAACTACACCTCTTCAATTCATAATATGAAGGTCTAGGTAGGTTAACTAACAGAGGTAATTTCAACTCGGAATGTAAAAACCCTTCTAAGCAATACCAAATCAAACCCAAAGGAATGGATTATGGCCATTACTCAGACTTAGGAAAAGAAACTCGAGCATACAAAAGAAGATGGTGACAATGGAGAAGGATAAGAAAAATATGAAATTCCTTCTAAGTGAGCTCATAATTAAGCCAATCGAGGAACCTCAACCTAAATTTTTGTACCCTATTCTAGCTCAGCGGAAGTCAATTTCAAGTAAGGCGACGAGGAATTATGAGGAGGTTGAATTAAACAATGTTAAGGATATAATGGAACATCTACAAATGAGGCTCATACTAAGGAAATCAATCAAAAAGAAGGTTGAGGAGCACATGGCAGAAGAAAACCCTAATATAACACAGAAGAAAGAGGATCCGAGGGATTTTTACATTCCTTATAGTATCAATGAAGTTAAAATAGACATGGCATTCACAGATTTGGAGCAAGTATTAATATGATGCCCTATACCTTTAGTCAAAAATTAGGGTTAAAGAGTTAGAACACACTATGATGCCAGTGAACTAAATAGTTCATCGACCAAAGGGTATTATCAAGGATGTTCAAGTATAGATTGATATTTTACATTCCCCATAGACTTCTTTGTATTGGATATTGAAGAAGATGTAAAAACTCCTATAGTCCTTGGATGACCATTCTTGGCTACTGCTCGCTTAATATTTGACATCAGTTGGGGTGAACTAACTTTGAGGGTCAAAAAGCATTAAATAACCTTCACTGTGTCGAAGAATGACAACATTGTGCCCTTACTTCCAGCTAACATCAAAGAAATCGAACCTCGAGGACAATGGGTAGATATTGAGGATCCTGGGAATGCATTTAAAAAGAAACAATTGTGGAGCAGAAAGTGAAGGAAGGTGAAGTAGAAGGAAAGTGGAACCTAGGGCATGATAGCTCATGTGCAAATGGTAAGATCGATGACTGCATTATCATTACACTATTCATTTGAACCACCTTGAGCGCAAGAAGAGCGTCAAGCTACCGACTTTAAAAGAAGCGTTGCATAGGAGGCAACCCATAGATTGTTAATTCCATGTTATTTTCTTTGACTTTTAGATAGTTTGAATTCCGTAGTTAGGTTATTTCATTTCCAAATAAGGTCAAGAAGGCATAGGATTTCGACATGAATTGGATGATCGAGAAAGTAAGCAAAAGAGAGGTAAAAGAGCTATAAAGAGTTAGAAAGTGATCTCGGGAATGTGTAAAAGGACAAAAGAAGAAAAAATCAGAAATTGGTGAAAATATTGTAGGCCACAATCGTGGCATGCGGTAAGGTAAAATTGTCCACGTTATTTTCAGCTAAAATTTCTACCATTTTACCCTTCCTTCACCTATATATTCATTTCTTACCTTCATTTTTTCACTTATTTTTATTTTAACTTTATCTCTCTCAGTTTAGTACCTTCAAACACCCTCACTTCTCTCTAACCAAATTCCAAATTTTCATTTTATTCCAATCGTCACCTACATCCAGTATGCCATGCATTAAGCAGTCAACGAAGCGCAACCAATTATCGAGAAGAAATCAAGTCTTAGGACGAGAGTGAAGGAATAGGGTGGCAGATTTCAGGGCACCCTTCCTAACCTACACAGAGGAGGAAGGTATTTTTTCCAATCCCTTAATGTTAAACAAATAGTAGTCCCAAAATATTTTGATTTTAATATGCTTAATAGGCTAGAATTACGAGATAAGGTAGAGAATCTAGCAGAAAGAATTCAATAGGCGAAGTTTATACACTTTCAATATCCTGTCTGCCAGGAGCTCACTCTCGAATTCTTCACTTCCTTTTATTATGAACCTAGTAACCCTAAGAAAATGTGGTTTAGGTTGCGGGAACGAACTTATAAGCTGAACATTAAAATCATGTGTGATATTTATGGGTTCCCCGAATCTTCCATTATCGATCAACACGATGATTTTAATGCTTCTTGCTATTAGAATGAGCTCACTGGGTTAGAGCGATTTGACACTAAAAAAGCCACAACAACATCATAAGAACCTATAAGCACTTGTTATTGCATAAATTCATGTGGCAAATGGTTTTTGACAAATGAAAAACCAACAAGTGCTCAAGAAAGGAACCTTTTCTATTATGGTGCGTGGATCATAACATTCCAGTGTGCACCTCCACAAATGTGCTGAATGCGAAATTAGTAATTCGGATTTTTGGCTAAATATGCAAGTTAATTAGGATTTAGTGTTAGTTTATCACCCTATAAATTGTCACATCTATTCATAATTTTAGGTTTTTCGACTAAAGTAGCTTTGCTAGTATTTTTTTCATGAAAATAAGTAGCTAAAGCAACAAGGTAGGCATTAAATAATAAATAAAAATAAAAAAGATTGTACATTTTAAATAAATAACTATTCCGCTGGCCTTCGGGTTATGAATAGAGCTAGTAGTTAGTTAGGAATGTGATATAGCTGAGTAACCGAATTGAAACATATCACAAATGTGTGCCTCTGTGTCAAAAGGCTATAATGGCATTCCAACCAAGTAACTTAATAAAAGCATGACTTAGTTGAGTAATCTGAACAATATTCATCACCAATGTTTGGCTTTGTGTAAAAGACTAGCTCCATTTTTAAAAAAAAGGTAAATAAATTTTAATAAAACCCACTGAACTTGTAAGTACCTTGACTTTTCATGAAAACGTACTTAGGAGTTGTTACAAAGATTGAAGGAATAAATAATTATTAATGTGTGTATACAATTGACAAGGGTAAATAACTTGACATTTGGGTTTTGATTAAATATGTATATTTGGTCTAGAGTTCCTATATGCAGATTTTTCATGTTAATGATTTGGAACAGTTTGAATGATTATGTTTAAAGTTAAATTTATTTCATAAAGTTGAAGCCATTTTCTCATTAGTGCATTGTATGCTTTGTGATTTTTGTGTGTTTGTTATTTTGTTTTCTTAAGGACAAGCAAACGTTTAAATGTAAGGATGTTGATAAATGTAAACTGCATAATGTTTTTGGGCATAGTTTGATATGTGTTTAGTCATTAATTCAATCATTAGTATGTGTTTAAGTTAGAATTGTGCTAGTTTGTTCATTATTTATGTTTTAAGTATTTTATGGGTTAGTATAAGTTTTTAACTTAAATGTTATGTTTTTGAGATACCTTGATGTGTTTGCTAGCATTTCAGGGTTAACATAAAAAAAAGAGAAGTTTCAGAGATAGTCAGGTCGAAACAATGGCCCATGATCTTGTCATGATAGAAGCACCAAAGTTGGCCCACAATTGTGGCCTGCATGCTATGATCATGACAGAAGCCTAGGAAATGGCCCACGATCATGGTCTACAAGCCCATGGTCATGGCTTGAATCAAGCAGATGCATAGACACTTAAAAACATCAAGTTTTGAGGGATTATTTGGACCTTTCGAACCCTGAAAAACCCTAGGACTGCTCAGAACATAAAAGGATATATAAAGAACACAAAAAAGAGGCAGAGAGGGAGCTTTTGCATTATCTACCTTGAGAAACCCTAGAGATAAATCATCGAGAGATAGAGGAAGAGAAGAAGGAAGAGAGAAGAAGCTGACTCGATGTACTTCTCAGATCAAAAGATTTCCCGACATCACTACCTCCCATCATCCATTTAGATTGTATTCCTGTTTAATTTCAATTTTATTATTGTATATAATTGGATTGAATAGTTAATGATAGGATCTAGAATGTTGAAGATGCTTTAAACTCACCTTTGAAATTTTATTCTTGAATTAATGGAAATCTTATTGTTTATGTGTTTATTGGATTTGTTGCGATTTAATTAAGCGATTTTGTAATTCAGAAATAAACTAAGAGGGTGAATCGAATGAAAAACAATTAAATTGTACTAACAAGAGTTAGGTGATTTAATCGAACAATAATCGAATCAGATTGAGAAACTGTACAAAGACAGATCTTGCATAGGTTTCTAATAGTTTATTAGAGAACTTCAGAACTAATTAAGGTTTTGGATAGGTTGTAAATTGAGATATTGCAACCCCCATAATCTGATTATAGTTTATGATTTAGCGTTAATGATTATAACTTGAGAGAGAGTAATCAACCCTAGGATAGTCTAGAACCAACAATCCAATAATTCATAATTAGTTAGGTTAGTATTAAGTATAGGTAAAATTTCCTTTCTCTCAATTAGTAATTTCTTTCGGTTGATTCTTAGGTGTGTTGCAATTGCTTAGTAATTGGTATTTCATGTTTGATTCTTAATTTGATTGATTAAATTAAATTCTTGTATTAGTTTGATGCATCTTGAGTTTTTGTTATTTATTTCTAGCCTTAGATTTTAGGATTAAATTAACTCCTTCCTTATGGGATCGACACTTTTGGTACTACACTAACGAATCATGCGTTTGTGGATTATCGAGGGTTAATTTTAAAACTTACACACAACCAACTCACGATCGCTCAACTAGGTCACCTTTTTTTATTTAGCTTGGTTGGAGAGTCATTCTAACCTTTTGACGTGAAGACAAATATTTTGCCATAAATGCCCTCGATTACTCTGCTGTATCACAACTCATAACTGGTTACTAACTCTATTCTTAACCCAATATTTGTTTCAAAAGGGCTAATGGAATAATTATTTATTCAACATGCTTTTTGAAAAATATATATAACTTTAACCTACCTTATTTCGTTTTAGTCAATCATTCTTATGAAAGTGTACTAGTAATGCTAACTAATTCAATTGATTATAATTATAAATGTATAATGAAAAAAGTCGTAAAGTGAAAAATAGGTGTCATATCCTAAGTAACAATATATTCATCCCAAACACCTAAAACATAAAATTCATAAGTTATTATGCCCTTACAAATTAAATGACCATATTCAAAGCCAAATTAATTCCATTATTTTCTTGTTTGACACATTAACATAATTCACGCATATACAACAAAATGTTTACACTATGTCATCCTAATAAAAACTAAGACAATATGATATGCAAAAGTCACACACATGACATGTCAACTAACAATCCTCCCCACACTTGGACAACACATCGTCCTGGATTTGAGAAAAATCACCCAACACATAAAGGAAACAAAAAATGACAAGAAAAATAGAAACAAAAAGAAAAAGGTTAAAGCATGAAACTTGTTAAGGTCATTGAGGTGGTGACGGTGTTGTTATCAGAGATCAAAGTGAAGACCTTCCCCTTGTTTTCCTTTTCATCATCTTTTGTTCCTTCAGTTGACTCCTAAGCTTGCTTCCCTAACTTTCACTTCAAAAAAAAAACAAGAAAATTAGTTCAATAAAAGAAGAAAATTAGCAATCAAAACCATTCTAAGAACATGAAAATTACAACCTAATTATTAGAATTCAAAACAAAGCTAACTACACAACAATTACAATCTAACTACCGTATATGCTAAGTTATGGTCATTAGTTTGACCTTGCATTCTTCAAAACTCAGTCGAGATAAATCATAAGTGGCTTGCTTCTACCCATTTTGGGCAATATCAATTTAGTAGCTTGTAAATAAGTTATATGTTGTGAGATGATCAAAAGGACATAATTAATAAAATAAAAAAACAACGTAATTTCAATAGTTCCCTTTTAATAAAAAAATTCAATAAAATAGGGAATAAAAATTTCCCTGAATTTTCTACCGAATTCAATAATTTAACTTCTAAGAAGGTGAACTGTTCTCTTTCTTCCTTAATCACCTTCGTCTCCTCTTCTTCTTCTGCTTCTTGATCAAAGACGTATATATCTTCTTGAACCTCTATCTCTATTGTCATTTGTTCGTCATTCTCTTCTTCATCAGCTTCTTGAATAGAGACTTCCTCATATTCTTCAAACCTAATCTCCGCTATCATCTATTCTTCTTCCTCTCACTCCTTTAAAGATTCAACTTCATAAATTCTCCTGAATGAGTTACCCTCCTTTAGATTCTTTAATACCTTATTTATTTTGAATTTCACCTGTTCATCACCAATCCGAAGAATAAGGTTGTCTTTATGGATATCTACCAAATCATTTTTGGTGTTCAAAAATGGTATACTAAGCATTAATGGATAGTTTTATTCCTTTTTAAAGTGTAGCACGACAAAATCCAAAGGAATGAAAAATTTATCCACTTTTATAGGTACATCCTCTACTAAGCCCAATGGCTTCTTTTATCGATTGGTCTGCCAATTGAATAAGCATAAAAGTTGACTTCATATTTTTTAGCCCCAGTTTTCTAAAAATCGACAAAGGCATAAGGTTTATACTTGCGCCTAAGTCACATAAACATTTTGAAATCTCTAAATTACCAACTACATATGCAAAGCTCCTTGGATCTTTCAACTTTGAGGGAATATGGTTGGTAATTAAGAAGCTATAGGTTTCCGTCATGGCTACCATCTGGTTATCTTCTCAAGTCTGCTTGTCAAATAATATGTCTCTAAGGAACTTCGAGTAATTAGGCCTGCATTTCAACACTTCCATAAAAGACAAGTAAATTTTTCATTTCTTTAGCTTTTCCATAAACTTTGCGAATGGTACATCCAACTTGTTTTTCTGAAGTATTTGTAGAAATGGTATTTTTAGTGAGTAAGATGGAGGAGGAGTATAGGTGGGATCCCTATTATTTTCTTCATCCTTTTTCTTTTTCTCTTAGTCTTCTACAAAGTGGGTCTCGGCTTGTATTTCTGCTAATTCTTCTAGCTCTTTCTCGCTCTTAAGTGTGATATCCTTAAATTTTTATCTTGGATTTACTTCCATATTGCTTGAAAGGCTCCCCACATTTCTTTTAGACAATGCATTGAGTAGCTAGCCCAATTAAATCTCTAAATTGTGACTAGAAGAAGCATGATTTTTCACTACTTGATTGAATCACCCTTCTATCCTCTTCTGAGCCTCTTTTGTGTTTATGATCTTGTCCAATTTAGAACCATATGAAGTGGACTCATCTCGCCAAAATCCTAAAAGGTCTTAATGTCCTATTTGAGTCCTTGCATTGTTAGACCAACAGAAATTTGGGTAGTTTTGCTACCCCAGATAGTATATGTTTAACTAAGGATGATTACTTCCCTGATCAAATTATGCTTCATTGAAGTTCAGTTGGACCATATTATTGTTTTCCACTAGGAAGCAATCAAATGTGATATGACTCTCTTGTCTACACAGTTCGCATCCTTGCTAAATTGCTTCAAATGAAGAGAATGGGGCGACTATCAGGCTGTTCAATTCCTTGGTAAGGTTATCCATGTTATCCTACAATGTTGTCACTGAATCTACCACAATCATTCCTTTTGGATATAAGAAGGTTAAATGTTGTCTACTTCGTTTTGATTTCCAAAGATAAATGTTCTTCACCATCTCTTTAAACAAATTGTGTGTTGCTTCTACTAGTGGTCATGAAATTCCTTGATGATAGGCATTAAACCCTAAGCTCATAAAGTCTATAAGGGTCCTTTGCTCTCTATGATTTATTTCCTCCATCATCGTTCTTTCTATCTCTTCTTGTCATTTAACTTTCAAATTCTTTATTATTGTCTTGTGATGTCAAAATTGATGTGTCTTCTACTTTGTGTCCAAATTTCCTTCTCTTTTCTTTTGAATTTCTTGTGATTGTGTACCACAATCACAAGAAAGGGAAATAATTTCTTAAAACAAAGGAATTCAAAAATTCCTAAACTAATTCCCTGACAATGGCACCAAAAACTTGTTGAGTAAGTTTTACCTAATGTAAAACTCTCAATATCTGTAAATATATAGATCGTAAACTTGTAGTAATTGAGATATCAATCCCATAAGGAATTACCTAACTAAATGAATCTAACTTTGTCTAAGGTTATGAAAATGATTTGAGAGAAAATAAAACTCAAAAATTAAACAATCAAATCAAATTGAGCACTTAACCAATTAACAATTGAGTTGCCACAATAAAACAAGAATGATCAATTATGAAAGTATATGATTCATTATATCATCATTTTGCTACCTTAACCATTTTTTATTCAATAGTTATCGATCCTAATTTTGTAAAGGATTGATTACTTTCTCTCAAGACCTAATCATTTAACCCCAATTAGTAATCGCTAATTGATTATAAAATTTCTTATTTATAATCTCTCAATTAACAAAAGTAGCCTAATGTTTTCAACTAGTTCTTAATCAATCTATCAGATAATTAAGTTCTCATACAAGATTTCTCTTTGTATGATTATCGATTTGATATTTGCCTGACTTATTAGGTTGTTAACTCTCATTACCCAACCTAATCAAATTACTATCGACTCATTCTCTCAATTTGTTGTCAAAGTATAGGCAAACACAAATATCACAACACCCAAACCATTTCATTGAAATAAAAAATAATCAAATCACAAAATGAGTCAAGAAAAAATCTTAATATGAAATTAGAACATCATCAACATGTATAACATCTTCCAATTCAGTATGCACATCAAGTTTAATGAAAATAACAAGAGGAAGGAAAGAAAAAACTTGACTTGTAGTCGAATCTGCAACTTTAGAAAATGTTGGACATCTAATGCTCCTCTTGATCTTCCTTAGATTAATCTTAATTTGCTAAGTTAGTGGTTGCTCCTTTTTGGAGTCTTTTTTTCTTTTATATCTTAAGGTTAATTTTAAGGCTTACTTGGGTCATTTTGTTCCAAAAATAACCCCAAAACGTAAAAAGATATGAAACATGTCACGCCTGGAAAGTGGTTATCACGATTATGACCCAAGATAAAAACCTTCTGTCACGATTGTGACACTCTATGCACGAATGTGACCTTATCTTTTAGTCCAAGCATGTTCCAGTTTCCTTCAATCTTCAATTATCTGATTTCCAACACTCACAAACAGATCAAACACCTCAAGAAACATAAATTTAATATCTAAATTATGATGTAAACCATACAAACACTTAGAATATAACTTAGAATATAAACAAACATTAACAATAACATAATTCTAAACCTATACACATGATAATCATATAATAAACATTTAAAAACACACCTAAACATCTATAAAAACATAGTAAAATTTACACTATCAAAACCACTGCTGTTAACTTTAGATCATCGGTGGGGTAATTCTGCTAATGCTTCTTCAATTACCTTGAAGCATAAGCTACAACCTTATCATTGTTCATGAGAGCACAGCCTAACCCCTGTCTTGAGGCATAACTATACATTACAAATCTATCAGTCCTTGTTAGTAATGTGAGTATAGGAGTTGTCCTCAGTTTTTCTTTCAATTCATCAAAACTTCGTTGACAGGTATCTAACTAATCAAACTTCTCCTCCTTTCAAGTCAACTTGGTCAATTGAGTTGCTATTCTGGAAAATCCTTTAACGAATTTCCTATAATATCCTGCCAATCTAAGGAAGCTCCTGACTTCTGTCACTGTGGTGGAAGGTCTATAATTAGTAACAACTTTAATCTTTTGGGGATCCACGCTAAGTCCCTCAACTGAGATTACATGACCCAAGAAAGCAACCTTGTCTCGTCAAAACTAACACTTACTAAACTTGGTGTAGAATTAACACTCTCATAGGGCCTGTAATACCATCTAAAGGTGTTCTGCATGCTCTTTATGACTGCTTGAGTACACCAATACATCATCAATAAAAATGATCACAAACTTATTTAGGTACTCTTGAAACACCTTAGTCATCAAATCTATAAAAGCAGCTAGATCATTCGTTAATTCAAAGGGCATAATTATAAATTTATAATGTCTGTACCTCGTCCTAAAGGTAGTTTTCGGAATATCCTCGCTGCAGACTTTCAATTGATAATAATTTGATCTTAGATCAATCTTCGAATACACCTTGGATCCTTATAGTTGTTGAATAAATCATGAATCCTTAAGAGCGGATATCAGCTGGGAATTGTCACTCTGTTAAGTTGTTTGTAGTCGACACAGAACCTTAAGCTCTTTATTCATCACATTTTTAGGGGAAAGTGACGTTCCTAGCAACATTCGTGTATCAACTACTTTATCTTGTTATTTACATGAAAGAGAAGTTATATACCAGTTTGTATGGCTTTGGAACATTAACATTGCTTATGACAATATTTTACCACTTATGAGGTGTTGGATCAATCCCAATCGTGACTCTCTTATTAGTGAAAGTTGAAGAACCTATACTTCTACTCTTTTAACTTGTTTAATTATGCCCAGCACATACACTTACTGGTCATTTGATGGAAATGAAGGTAAAAGATGGAAAATCAAATCCTTACACACGTCAGATTGTTTCTTTGCGCATCATTGCTATATGCATGCATATGAATACATTTTCGTCAAAGTCTTTTTCATGAATAATATCCTCGTTATGTAAAAGCGAAACTAGCTATCATGATTTAAATCGTGGCCGTGATTATTGAAACTCTTTCACTTTATAATAAAACTTTAAATTGTATCACTTTACAACTTAAAACTAGGGTAAGATACCCTTTAAAGCCAAGATAAAGTGGAGTTTTTATAATTTTTTTTGCTAATTTGGACTAATTGTTAGGGTTAAATAGCTTGTCAACTCTTTAATTATCGTGTTCCTTATTTAAGCAAAGATTTGTTGGTTTAAATTTAATCATAGATATGTGTGTTTTGATAATAAATTCAATACATGTCATCAATTGTAAACCTACACTTTTGAACTAAATTGCATTATAACACCAAAATTTTGTTCTTAAGATTATGATTACCATCTAATTATCCTTTTTTTAGTTCTACGACCAAAGTTAGTAGGAGAGAGATCCTTTGTTCCCCCTTAGGCTATTCCTCCTATTCTTAAGTGATCCTGACCATCCAATTTTTGTGTAACATCCCCTCACTTATGGGAAGGGTATATTGGTAATTTGAAATGTTTAGGACTGTTTATAGTGTATTGACATATTCATGCATTCATATATGCACATGAATAAGAAATAGTGAATTTTTGCACATGTAATTGTTTGTACATGCATTCATGACATTTTCCCGGTTTAAGTGTGAATAAGTGTGTTTTTATGAAAAATATGTTTTTGTGTGATAATTTGAATTGGAGAGGTTCATAGGGGTTTTCCCATTTTTAGAGAATTATAGGAATTTTTCAGGAATTTTTCGGAGTCAATTTTGGACCCGAAAAATTGTCAAGTGACAGAATAGGGGTCTTCCGGTAGTGAAATTGACTGTCCAATGGCACTGAAAATTTAGACACATGAAATTAGGAATTTTAGAAATGAGCCATTGGAAAATTGGAGTGAAATTGGAATTGAATTGGAAGAAAATTAAGGAAACCAATGAGAGTGTGACATGTGGCTTCATGACCACTTAAGTTAAGTTTTAATAAAATCATTCCTTTTTATAAGTCATCCACGACACTACTACTTCTCCTTCTTCTTGTGTCTTCTTTGTTACCTAAGTGTTAAATGTTCTTGAAAGAAAAACTCATCATCCGAAAGTTGCTTCTCTTTGGCTCTTCTTGATTTTTTCTCATTTTGCTCACCTTCTTCACTCTTCTACATCTTATCTTCTCCCCTCTTTGATTCATCAAAACCCTAAACCTCATACTCTCACCCCAAAGAGGAGATTGCCGTGAGTGTGTGTGAAGTGTAGAGAGAGAGAGAAAATTGTGAAGCTTGAAAGGTTGAAGAAGGGAGATCTTAAATAGGTAAGTAATGGTATTTTATGTTCTTGAATGATTGTTTCATGCATAAATTATGATGATTTATGAATAAATTGCATGAAATTTGTGTCTTGATTTTATGGGCATGTTATGTCTTGAATGATGGATAAATGATGTGTTTGTAGTTAAAGAAAGAAATGTGATGTAGTTTAGGTG
>JANZXP010000009.1:5213050-5223075 GCA_027576715.1 Erythroxylum flavicans
TAGTGACGGTATATCTTTAGTAACTGTGTAAATGATCAGGCTTTAACGTGGACCAGATATTCTTTAGAAGTAGATATTTATCTGGATTTATGATAGATGATAATAATTATTATATTTTAATATATTTATAAACTTAATTTTTGTAAAATTAAATATTTAAATTCCTATAAAAGTATTTTAAAATATTAAAATATAATACTTATGTCATTATAATTTTTTTAAAGTTATGTCCTTATATGTCATTTTACACATAAGCAGTTAATACTAAACAGTTAATTTGACTAAACATCTCCAATCCGCTGTTCAAATCAGCTAATGCAATCCGCTGTTCAAATCAGCTGATATAATTAGCTATCAGCTATCTGCTAATGCAATTAGCTGATTGCCAAACAAAGCCTAAGTATACATTTTTCTTTATCCTTAATCTAGCACACTTCACGAGGTACAAAGGTTCAATTATAACACATGGCTTTGATAATATATGATATGAATTTTAAACCTAAGATTACCGCATTCAGATAAACCAAACCACCATATAAAGAACCAGGAGATTGATTTCCATTGATTTGTTTGGCAAGAATCATAACAAGGGGTTGCCAATCACTACCACACCATCTCTTTGAAGATCAAAATTCAGGAACAGGTATATCCTCCTGATCAGGACGGGCCAGTATCCACTCCCCATCTTCATCTCTCGTCATTCCTTTGTTCTTTTCAATCCACCATGACTCTGGCACCAAGCAATCTTTTTTCAAGAAGGCACAGGATTTATTCACCAACGCTAAGCTCCTCTTCACCTTCATCTCAAACCCTCTTTCCTCACCATTCCATCCTGCAACCAAATGTAACATGGCCTGCAAGTTATGCCAATCACTCGGGTTCATCGATTCCTTCAATCTCGGAGACTTCCTAGTATCAATAACAAGCTCAATTCCCGTGCGCACATACCCCAATAATCCTCCTGGATAGTGTGGAATAACATCGATCTTATTCACAATATGCAACAAGTTAAGGTTTGGATAATTGTCAAACCTTTTGTTGAAACCTTTGTTTCCAACTTGTGGGGAGCCGAACACAAAAGCTGCTACTGGTATGTTAATACCGTTTTCAACTATATCAAAGGCTGCGATTATCGATAAAGCAGCACCAAGACTATGACCTGTAAAGATTATGCTTAAGTTTTCACCCTGATATTTTTCTAACAACTCTTTGATTTTGGTCATGAGCTGAAACCTCAAACTTACTTTGGTAAAAGGTGACCTGTGGTCCTCAGAAACATAGATAGTTAGCCAACCTCTCATCACTTTTGCCGATTCCTCGTCATCATCGTCGCTGTCACTACTATCATTGTTAGCATTACCCTTATCGTAGCTAGCCCTCTTCAGCAACGGCGAAACAGACTCACTCTGAACCCCGAGGATGTCAATCCATTCGTAGTTTCTAGTGGCTCCACGGAAAGCTATGTAAATTTCTCGACGGCCAAGGGATGTGGTGTATTCATCGGAGGTGACAGCGATATAGCCGATCCAGTTGGACTCACGGTCCCATGATTCTCGGGACTGGGAGTGGAGAATAAAAGCTTCGGGGACACTGACACGAGCAGTGCCGTAGAGAAAACATGAAACTTGATAGTTTTCTGCGTCTTGGAGCATAACCTTTTGGAAGAAGTTGGATTTTCCATAGCGGCATGTGCCACAGTATTTGGAGTTTTGGTCGTTGTTGAAGGCATCGTATGTGGCCTGGCAGAAGTCGCCGCAGCGGAGGATGAGTCGCCGGAGTTTGAGATCTAAAGGGTCGAGAAGATTTTTCCATTTGCTACTACCTAAGAGCTCAGGCCATGTTGATTGTTGTTGTCCATCAAATTGTTTGGTTATTGTGTCCATAGGAATGGTACTGATCGAGTAAAGGACGGTCGGAGAGGGAATGGGCTGAGAAGAAATATTGGGAGGCGAGAACAAGAACACTCCAGAGTTTGTTTTAGTACGTACTTAACTAAAATGTCAAGGATTGGAACTTGGAAGTCATGATGATATTATGACCCAACAAAACAACCGTGCGCTTAAGGAAATTGTTAAATATATAGTTTATCAACAACCTAAACACCTTCTTTTTTATAAGGAAGCTAACAGGAGAATTTCAATTTCTTTCGTTTAGTCCAATCTTTTCGGTGTGATCTCACGCGAGAAGAAACAATCTTTAAAAATAAGAGATATATGGTAGAGTTATACAATATCATACCAAATTTAGTTCAGAATGTGAGAACTTTCATATTCTTAGTGTCTTAAATGATCCAATGTTATGAATTTAGTGGGTATGAATTCCTGACTTTATGGTAACTCATAATGTGCTTGATGGAAGCACATTCATATGGACTTTCGTGCAGATTTTGAGGTCCTTAAACTTCTTTTCTCTTTTGAAATAAACACCATCAAATTAAGAATTGAGAGCTTAGAAGAATTCTAAAACGCAAACTCTTCAAGCAAAGATAACAATGGCTGGAGGTATTTTGTTTTTCTTCCACATTTAGTTTATATGTTATTCTAGCGAATATTATTGTTGAATATATATATTAGAATTGACTTACATTTGGTATCTAATCCATTTTAATCTCTACCTTTTTGGAGTTTTTGGAGAATTTCAAATTCTGGAAATTTTTTCATATTCAAAATTTTTCAATTTAAAGTTGTTTTGGACATTTTTCTTACAATTACAAGTAGAAATCTTCTATTAAGTATTCTAGAAATGTTTCTACATTTAAAAAAATAGTTTTTATGGTAATTTTCTAGTCTAGTTTTGTTAGTATCTGATGGGTTGCGAACCGAGTTGGTTTTTACCCAACTGGAGGTTGAAAAAGACCTCTCACTAAGCGACGTCATTTTGGTTTTTTATTGAAGACAAATTATGTGCACATCATTTTATCTATTGTTGTTTTAAAAAGAAAACCAGATGCTGAGGATGAGACTCAAACCCGCGCCCTCATAGGAGGGCATGGTGAGCCTCAACCATATGATTTACAGCATATGTTATGTTATATTATATGTTGAAATTATATTTGTATAGATGTTTGACTTGAAGCAGATTATCACATGACTATTATGTCTATATTTTACATTATGAATAGACTTTTAATGAAAATTTTTTTGTGATGAATTAATAAGGCTTAGCTACAGGAACCCTAATTATATATAAATTATATATTTATTTATTTAATCACATAAAGGTAGAGATTTTTAATTGTAATTAATTATTTTAGTATAATAAATTTTATCCCACGAGAGTTTTTATTATATTTGAATAATTAATTAGGATGAAATATCAAATTATTTTTTCAATTTACCCACAAGTATTAGAAATTGCTATATAATTTGATAGTTTTATCATAAAGTTTAGCATAAATCTATTTGAATTAAAAATTTAGCCCACAGTTAATTTTTATGTCATTTGATTTATGTCTTTTAAGATATGTTATGTAACATCCACATACCTCCTGGAAGAATATATGGATGCCACACAAAACAGTACAAACAAACTAAAGCATTTGAAATCTTCCTTAAAAACCAATTCGGGCAAACATACATTGTATTGCATACAAGATGGATTACAAACAAAATATATTATACACATTAAACTTATCACAAGCATGTTTTAAAACCCAATCCATCCTGTATTATAGTTATTACAAACCCTCCAACACATTAAAACTGTTTCAATTATCAAAAACAAACTCAAATATATATTTTGTCAAAACAAAACTCAATCTTCTTTGGCCACTACAATTGTCCTTGTCTCAGTCTTTAAACCCTACTATCTAAACCTACAAGGGGCAAATCCACCATGTTAAGCGTATAGCTTAGTGAGGAAAACTAAACATGATACATAATGATAACTGACCCTAACAGTCATATGATAAAGACACATACAAATCAGATCACATATAAAAGTGCATTCCAAACAATAAATATCTCAGAACAGAATATGCCAAAACAGGATATATTGGCTTCAAGCAAATCTTACAATTATCAAAACAGAATATCATGATATAAGAACAGAACTAGTTTGTGTCAAAACCTTATCTGAATAAGTCAGAACAAAACTTAATTATTTCAAAACATTACTTAATTATAACCGAATTGTGCATGTAACAGAGTACAAAACAAATTAACTTGCTAAATCCTTTTTACAGAAGTGGGTAACGGGACTAAAACAGGAAATACCTATCAGTATCATAGAACAGGAGAGACTTATGTCTCGACACCGAAGTGTCCTTATCAGGAGACACCAAAGTGTCGACACCTTAAATATGTCCAGGAGCAGCTGTAGACCCTTCTATGCCTGCCTATTTACCCACGACTAGGACTTGACAGTTTTTAAAACAATTCATTTCATATTTTTGAATTTCTATGCAAACCTTATAAATACAAACATGTGAAATTTTGCATCAATAGAAAAGTTGAGTCATCAAATGTTAAATTGGTAATACATATATATAGTTTGTCAGTCTCAATTTATTGATAAGTAGCATGTATGTTTAATTTATGCAGCTATTCAAACTGTTAGTTTCTCTAATACAAGTTGTGAAATTCTAGAATTAAGGGTTGGAAACTATAAGATTTGGAAGGAGAGAATTCTTCTTCATCTTCGGTGGATGAACAATGATTATGCTATCTGGAGGGACAAATCACCTAAGGTAATGGAGGCCAGTACTACAACTGAAATCGCTCTTTTTGAATGTTGGGAGCAATCTAATCACCTAAATGTGATGCTCAATAAAACCAAAATTTCTGCTGGCATTTATGGTTTCGTAGAACAACATGACAATGTTCGTTCTCTGCTAAAGGTTTTTAATGAACAATTCAAAACTTTAGAAAAAACATTTACAATCACCCTGATTATGAAGTTTTCATCTACAAGGTTCACTGATATCTGAGGTGTGGCGACCACATTATAAAGATGAGGGACATTATGGCTCAGTTAAAGAAACTAGAGGTTGAGATGCCTAATTCTTTATTCATGCATTACGTTTTGAACACCCATCCACTATCATACGAACCCTTTAAAATCTCTTATAATACACATAAGGATGAGTGGTCAACAAATGAATTAATGACCATGTGTCTCGAAAAAGAAGGAAGATTGTGTTGGAACAAGGAGAGAGTTTGTAGAGTACACATCTAGTTGTTTAAGGAAAGAAGAAAAATCAATTCAACTCAAAGGGAAAAGGTCAAATACCTACCCAAACTAACATTAAGAAGGAATCCAAATGCTTCTTTTGTAAGAAAAAAGGGCACATAAAGAAGGATTATGTCAAAGATAAGGAATGGATTGACAAGAAAGGTAATATAATCTTATTAGTTTGTTTTGAATCTAATATGGCTGAAGTTTGTCATGATACACGGTGGATTGATTCTGGTTATACAATCCATATTACAAATGTGTTGTAGGATTTGCAAAATCTAAGGAAGCCAGTGGGAAGTGTGTAACACCCCACTCTCGCTAGACCCAAACCCGATATCGATAGTGATATCTGAGTCCGTGCCCCGCGAGGGCGGTGTGCCACATCACTAAACAATCAAAAGTCGGTATAATTTTTTTTTAAACCATAAATATAAAATACAGAAAATCAATAACCATTTGATACAAAATAATGTAATCAACAGAAACTTATATTAGCCACTTGGGCCCATTTCAAATTACAAAATACAAACTGTAATATTCGATTATAAAAAATTACAAACTTTTGCGGAAAATAAAGTGACACATGTCACTTGCCACATGTCAACCTCTCATTCCCTCACTTATTTTCCTTCCAAATTCAATTCTAATTTTTCTCCAAAATTCCAATGACTCAATTCAAAAATTCTTAAATTCATATGTCTAAGTTTCCAGTGCCATTGGACAGTCATTTCCTCTACCGATAAACCCTTATTCTGTCGCTTGGCAGTTTTTTCAGTCCGAAAACGACCCCGAAAAATTTCTAAAATTCTCTAAAAATCAGAAAACCATTATAACTCCAATACAAGTTTTATACACAATTCATATTTTTTTCCATAATTCACAATTATTCACAACTATACCGGGAAAATGTCATGAATGCATGTACAGTTATTTTTTCATTTATTGCCCTTTCAAGTTCGATCTGGGATATGTAACTAAGGTATCGTTACATATTACACACATTTCATGCTCATATAGCTTTTTCATTTACAAATGGAGGCTTATCTCATTGTCATTCCCTTTTTGACGTACCTCTCTATTGGGTTCAAGCTTTATATCTCTCTATCTTCCCTTTTATTTCGAAGGTTTTAATTTTAAGTTGTTTATATGAGCCATTGACTGGCATCAACATTTCTTGGTCAACATAATACAGGTTACTTCAATAGGGTTGAAGTTATCATCTTACAAGAGTAATTAAACTTATTTAAAACTCTATTAGTATTGTTTGTTTTAACAACATGCATAACAATTAAAAAGGTTCAGAGCTTTCCATAAGGATAGATGTGGATGTGGTTAGCAAAGGTCTATAATGGTGGAATTGGTTCTCAACCATAGAGGTTTTAATTAGTTCTTTAGAATGATGTTACTCTCATTAAAGTCCCTTCCTTTTTCCAATAGCTATTTATTTAATTAATAGGTTTACCCAGTTAATACCAAAAACAAAAAGAGTTATGGTGTTTAAAATGGAATTATTTTTGAAATAATTTGTAAAAGAAATCTTTCAGAGAAGAAGATAAGGGGGAAAAAAAGAGCAAAGCTTTATTTTAGAAGTGTGATTCATCAATGTTACGTGAATTCCACGCAGTATTGGTGGATCCCATATAAAGTAATAATTAATAGAAAAAGTCACTTCAGTAATAAAATGTGACATTTAATTAATGGAATCTTAATAAAGTTAAGTGTTTATTCAATTGGGGTTTAATTTAGATGATTTTGAAATATTATGGTCTATTTTAACACTTCTAAACATTAATGTCTAAATCAAAATTTGGCACAAACATTTAAGGCTAAAATGTACCTTCAACCAACGATAATACTTCCTTAAATGATGACTTCCCCTTACGAAGCCTTCTTTTTATAAGATCTTGTCTTTTTATAATCTTTCATATGATCATATAAATCACCCTTTAAATGGGATATGGTTTCCTATTTGGTTTACTAGTGCTCGAGCTTTGTGGGGACTTCATCTTGGTTTTTTCCTGATGTTATCATCCCTATTGTTTTCCACCTAGTCTCCCTTATTTGATAAAATCATTATCCATAATGTTTTGTAATTCTTGGTCTTATGTCCAATGTCCTAATGGAAATGACAATATAAATTTTTATCTCTTTTTGGAAGTGTTAGGGGCCATTCTTTTTAATTTTTCAGTTAAGTTGTTATGTAAAATATAATCAACTACTTTATTTAATAATGTATTAAACTTGGGAAGGTCTTCCTCGACCTTCCCTTTTTTGAGCTTTAGCTTGTTCTGCTCATGGCTTCTTCTTCTCCACTTTCTTAACTAAGCATTCACCCCTCTTTCTATTCTCATTACTAGTTGAACTTCTCATCTTTCACTTAGCATCTTTAAGTATCTAAATATTTTGGGTCTTAATCTATAGCTTCTAAAAAATTTATGGTCTTTTTTTTATATAGAGTTCCACAAAAGTTAACAATTGTTAGATCCATTCATGAGGGTTCTTTGTTGTCATCCCTGAGTCGAGAATACGGATTTTGATTATCTCAAAGTTAAAATGCTTAAGGTAATCTATTAAGCTTTATTCTTTCCTTTGAGTTATATATATTAAGTAGGTAAAGTCCCCAGGTCTACGCATGACATTGGAAAATTATGATAAGAACCTGATAGTCAATTGCTAAAGAGTGGTTATTAAAGTTAAAGGCATGGGCTAGAACTAATGTTATGAATACCGTATCAATATTGGCACTAGATTTGATTCCAATACGATACTATATTGGTATCGATTAATACCGGATACCATTTAGGGTATTTTTAAAATTTATAAAATAGTCTCTAAATTTTGTTAAAATTACAAAATAATCCTTCAATATATTGTACTGTATAATTTATAATTTTACGTCAACCATGTTTTCAAAAATTATATATTATAACTAATTTAAAATAACTCATAAATATAAATCCCAATTCATAAATTAAAATAATTCATACAAGATTAAATACTAGGCTCTCTCTCAGATATACCAAATAATACCAACAAACATAATAAAAAATAATGTCCTATAATTACTTATTTGAAAAAAATTAAAAAAAAAACATCAATTACTTATTTGAAAAACTGACTACCTTGACTCTTTTCATTTTTTTTTTTGAAAGAATTGACTCTTCTCGTTGTAACTTGCAAGTACTTCTTTTTATGCATTGTGTAATCACATCATTTCTCTATCAAATTGCTTAGTTCTCACTTCTCAATACTTCTCATTTCTCAAGACTGCCTAGTTCTCATTTCTCAAAACTCTACCATTTCTCTCTTCTAAAAACTAAAACTTAGCTCTACTCTGCATCGTTTCAATTTTTACGTTCTTCTTCCTCTTCTTTCTTATTTTCTACTTCCGTTTTGTCTTTTTAGTATGACATATTGTTTGTTTTGTTTGTCGTTTTAAAAATAAACTTTGTTCTTTTTCTTCCTTTGGTTGTTGTTCTTTCGAAGAGTGCAGATAAATCTAGGTGTTGCTCTACAATCTTTTCTTTTGGTGTTGCACGAAAATGGTGACTGGTGTGGGTGGCGATGAGGAGAGAGTGTAGAGAGAGTGGAGATGAATATGGGTGGGCAGAGAGGAGAGGGGGAGAGATTGTTAGGTTTTTTAATAAAAAAGGTCCTTCAAATTTTTTAGTTTAGGGTACTTGCTAGTATCCGGTCGATGTTCTAAATATTGACCAGTATCATCCGGAATCGTCGTACCAATCAGTACCGACAACTGGTACCATTGAAACAAGTTTCATACTATTTTTTAGTTGATACGGTACCTTTCAACCGGAATCGACTGATACGGTACAAAACTCAACCTTTTGGCTAAAACCACGAACATGTCGCGTTAGTTAAGATGACGGAGAAAGTCTTATATTTTATAGTGTCAGATACACCATATAGATCCATGAGTTCTTTATACATGTGCTCATGATTGATATAATCATGCATATTATTGTGTCTTAGAGTAGCATCTTAAACCTATGTGACAATGGCTCAGCCAAGATGTTAGATACTAACAGATTATCAGTTGTCAAAATTACCTTCATATGTCAAGTTATTGCACAAAAGTGGATGAGACTCCTTACAAAAATGCTTGTGGAATGTGCCTTTCTTATCTCTACTGTCTTTCTTAATACTTGTTTAAATCGTTGTGGCAGCATTTAACGGTCAATAGTTTGTTCTCAAGCTCGAGCTACTCGTTGGTCTGAAGAGTTTCAGGAGTATTAATTGTTCCATTAAAGTTAGGGGATTAATGGCTTTCATGAGCATCCATTATTCTATTGGGATATTAAATCCTACGTCGAAAAGATACAACATCTAACAATAGGATATTAGGTTGAGAATGAGCAATTCTTCTTAAGGGTTTGTTTGGTTGGAGGGTTTGGAATGGAACAGAACGTAACGTAACACACTTCCATTGTTTAGTTGAGAGTTTCATAATGGAATGGAATGGAATAAGATGGAAGCGAGGAGTTTCATGTTACATTCCATTCCATCCTAAACAGTGAAAATATGAAACCTCCAATTTGGGGGGTTTAGAATGGAACGTAAACTAATAAATATATACTACCTAATATACCCTGAATAATTTTTCTTAATACTAATTATTTTTTCTAACCCTAACCTCTTTTATATAATTAATAATATTTTTATATTATTTCTCCTTATCCTAATAATAATAATTTTATATTATTAATAAAAATTGTATATAATTAATAATAAAATTTTTATTAATGAAAATATATAAAATTATTCTTTAATTATTTGTATATATTTCTATATAAATAAAAATATAAATAAATAATTTTTAAATATAAATCACA
>JANZXP010000009.1:5223175-5257462 GCA_027576715.1 Erythroxylum flavicans
GTGTAGATCGTGTTGGCGAGAGAGGTCATGGCTCACAGGTCGGTCAGCTGGGATTTTTGGGATGACCTAGATAGCTTGTTGTATTTCTTCCTCTTTCATATAGCATTCTGTACTAGGTTTTTTGTATGTATGTACAGATATGTACAGTATGGATGATGTATAAATTGTTGATTTTGATCAATGAAAAGGGGAACAGTTTGGTTTTAAAAATTACTATGGTTTATAATTACTGATTTATTATTCAAATTGATATGATGCCATGTGGAGTATTATAGCGATTGCACGTAGCGCTCCCTCATCATAGGATATGTATCGGAATGACCTGCGGGCGTCCCGGTGCGTACCCTACGGTGAGGGGGTGTTACACATTGACTATTGAAATTATATTAAAAAAAACTTAAGGATGAAAACTTTTAAAAAACTTTAACCCTAAATCCTAAATCATTCATCACTTCTCTCTAATTAGGCTTTTGATCGTTGCCGCTTTTTTCTTCTCCACCGCTCATTTTCTTTTTCTCATCTACCATTAGATTTTTTCTTCCCCTATCACTCATTGCTTTCTTCTTCATCTTTGTCACTCGCTTTATTCTTCTTCTCCATCACTCGTCACTTTATTCTTTTTCTCCTTTGCTCACTTTCTTCTTCTTCTCCTTCCCTTACTTTTTTTTTTGCTTTCTCATTACCATATATTAAGGGACAAAAATATCAAACCCAATAACTTTCTATTTATTCAACCACATAACAATAACAATAACAATAACAACATTCCATTAGAAGTCCCACTGAGATGCGGAATTTGAGGAGATTCAAAAGTACACAGCCTTACTCCTAACTAGTACAGAGGTTATTGATGATACACCGACAAGAAAAAGAGAAAAGAAACAAAGTTTTTTAGAATTGTTTGTATAAAACAAAGACAAAAAATATATAAAAATAACTACATAAAAATAATAATAAGAATAAGGAATTTTAGATCTAAATAAAAAGATAAAGAAATAAAATAGAAAATTCTAAAAATAATAAAAATGAAAATATAAAAATCTATTAAAGAAATAAAATAGAAATTTCTAAAAATAATAAAAATGAAAATATAAAAATATATTAAAGATAAAAACATACAGAAAGGATAATACTAATATAAACTAAAAATGTAAACAAGATAAATAAGTGAAAATATAAAATATAATAAATAATACAATAAAGATACAAACGGTAAAAGTAAAAATAAAAATATAAGATAAAATAAGTAAATAAATAAACAAACAAACAAGAAGACAAATAAATAAATAAAACAAACAAGCAATTGTAAAAAAAGTTTATGGTAAGCAAGAAAAAGTTTAGGCCAAATAACTAAGGGGAAATTAAGTAATATAGATAAAATGTTTAGTCTAAATACAAGACACGAGACTTAAAGGAAAAGTTTTAATAGATCTATAAGAAAAGCAAAACGCCTCTTTATGAGAGATCCTTTACCTATATCCTAGTTCGTTAAAGCTTTCTACTAAGAGTTAAGTCCTCAATAAGCTCTAATAGATCCTCCACAACAAGAGAGTTATTTTAGAAGGAGACTTTAATAGTCATACAGGGTAACCTCAGATGAATATTTATTGACTCATAGGGGTTTCAAGTACAGTGATAGGAATTATAGTGAGACTGCTTTGTTATATCTCACAGTCGCATTTGAGTTGGTGATAGTCAAATATTTTTTTAAGAAAAACAAGGAGAACATGGTGACATTTAAGAGCAGAACTATAAAAACTCAAATTGACTACTTTCTCATAAGGCGAAGCAATCGACTTAGTTGTAAGGATTGCAAGGTGATACTTAATGCTTGCTTGTCAACTCAACATAGATTATTAGTTTTGAATCTTATAATAAAGAGTTGGAGGAAGATGAAAAATCCTAACAGGTGTACCAGAGTCAGATGGTGGAATCTGAAAAGGGATACGAGGGAATAACTTAAGGATAAAGTAATATATAAAGAACCATAGAAATTTGAAAGAGATGCTAATTAGATGTCGGAGAGAGTAATAACTCTTTTAAGGAATACAACTAAAGAAATCTTGGATGTTTCTAAAGGGCGTAAGGGTAGTAAGATGGTGGTGGAATGAAGATGTATAAGAAAAGGTTAAGATAATAAAGGGTGCCTATAAAGCTCCATTGGATAGCATCACCGAGGAAGAGAGAGTAGAAAATAGAGAAAGTTACAAATTGACAAAGAAGATAATCTCAAATGCTAAAAGCAGGGCTTATGAGAAATTATACCAACTATTAGAAACTAAAGAAGGAGAAAATGACATTTTTAAGTTGGCAAGAGTTAAATAATGGAAAGTAAGACTTATATCAAGTTTGTTTTATAAAAGATGAAGTATGGCGAGTGCTCGTGGCTTAAAATGATATCAAGAGAGGATGACAGAGGTATTTCTATAGCCTTTTTAATGAAGACATAGAGGAAAACATCTCTTTAGGTGATCTCAACACGTTTGAGAGGTATTGTAACTTTACTTATTGTCACTAGATTATAATGGAATAAATTAAAAGAAATTTAAGGGAGATGAGGAGTGGAAGGGTAGTAGGGCTTGATGAGATACCCATAAAGGTATGGAAGAGCTTAGGCAAAGAGGGTCTTACTTTGCTAGACAAGCTTTTTAATGTGATGATTAAGTCTACTAAAATACCGAATAAGTGGACACTTAATATGTTAATTACTCTTTATAAGAACAAGGGGGATATCCAAAGCTATAACAACTGTAGAGGCATCAAACTACTTAGTCACACTATAAAGTTATTAGAGAAGGTGATTGAGAAGAGTATGAGAAAGGATGCTCCTATCTAAGAGAACTAGTTTGGCTTCATACTAGGAAGGTCCATGATAGAAGTTTTACATCTCCTTAGAAGATTAATAGAATATTACAGGGAAAGATGGTGTAACCTACACATAGATTTTATTAATTTAAAGAAGGTTTATGATAAGGTACCTAGGGAAATCATGTGGAGGAGTTTAGAAGTTAAGAGAGTTCCTACAACTTATTTACAAGTTATTAGGGATATGTATGAAGGTGCAAAAATTAGAGTAATGATAATAGGAGGAGATACAAAATATTTTTCTATTAATATTGGGCTACACTAAGGCTCCTCATTGAGCCCCTTTCTGTTTGCAGTAGTGATGGATGAGCTTACCAAGAATATACAAGAGGATATGCCTTTATATATATGGTTTGCTAATGACATTGTTTTAGTGGATGAGACAAAAGAGAGAGTCAATATCAAGGTAAAACTTTGGAATGAAACATTATAGTCGAAGGGCTTTAAAATGAGTAGGACCAAGACTAAATACTTAGAGTGTAACTTTTTAGGCCATAGGGTGGCTTTCGATGTAGAGTTAAATATTGATTCAGAAGTTATACCACAAAAAGAGTGTTTTAAGTATCTATGATCTATCATCCAAAGAAATAAAGAGATCAATGAACATATAACTCACCATATCAGCTCAGGGTAGCTTAAATAGAAAAATGCATCAGGAGTTTTACCTGACAAGAAGACACCACTCAAACCCAAAAGTAAATTCTATTGTTTAGCAATTGGGTCAACCATGCTCTATAAGATGGAGTGTTAGCCCATCAAATAGGTGCATAACCGTAAACTAATAGTGGCAGAGATAAGGATGCTCTATTAGATGTGTAATCTTACTAAAAGAGATAAGGTAAGAAATGTAATGGTAAGAGATAAATTAAAGGTGGTTAATATTAATGGAAAATTAAGAGAGGACAAGGTTTAGGTGGTCCATACATGTTAAAAGGAGACACCCTGATGCTTCAGTGAGAAGATGTGAGAAGATTATACTTAAAGACTATAAAAGGAAAAAATGAATGCTTAAGAAGAACTAGGGGAACTTATTAAGAAATGGCTCTGCTATAACTTACTGAGGATATAGATCGCAATAGAAAACTTTAGCATACTAGGATACGGATAAAGGATCTCACATAGAGAGGTCTTTCTTATTCTTTAAGATCTTTTAAACTTTTTCCATCAATTCTTTCAATTTATAGTTAACCTTAATATTTTGATTACATAATACTTCACTCATAGTTATTTAGCCTAGGCAATTTCTTACTTCATCTAATTACTTTCTTGTAATGGTTGGTTTGGTTTATTCTTATACTTATATTTTTTTCTAGTTTATGTATTTATTTACTTATTTTATCTTTTATTGTTAATCTTTGCCATGTTTTATATGTAATGTATTATGTATTCCATTACATATTGTTATATTTTTATTTATTCGTATTTATTTATATTTTATAGTATCATTATTTGGCATTCTATGTGGGTCTATGGGAAATAGCCTCTTTACCTAGTAAGGGTAAGGTTGTGTACTACTGGACCTTCCCAAACCTCACATTTCAGTGGGACTCTCACTAGGTGTTGTTTTTGTTGTTGTTCTTGTCACGCATTAAAATACTTATTGAGGTATTCAATGGCCATCAATGTGTTACCTTGAGCTTTTACTAAAGCTACCCTCCTCTTATGTGTTACCTGGATAAGATAATTATTATTACAAGTGGCATATAACAATTAGATTCTTTTAACAAGGAAAAAGAGTTAACTACATTGAAGGACTTGTAATAATTGATAACAAATTATATTCGCTCTAATGAATTATCCTCCAGAAGGCTTATTTAAAACTTTTTTGCCTCTCCCTAATAATCCTTTGCTTCTAAGAACATTGCTTCTAGTCTGTGATTTATGGCAAAAGAATTACCAAATTGTCATAATGTCATCATAAATAGTCATATGAAAATGCTTTAAATATTTCTCAAATATGCCCCTAAGGCGCACAAAAATAGTTATTTATTTCAACTTACTAACTCCTTTGATCTCTGGAAATCTTTTCTACAACATATTTATACAATCTAATAACAACATTATAATTATAACTCTCAAACTTTAAATTCAAGTAATGAGAATTTAAGCTGTTAGAGGAAGTCTATGAATCAAGCACAAAATGATAATGACGATGCCAACTAGAAAAGGGTACATATTGAAGCCAAGTCTACATGCAAACGTATAGACAAGAGAATAAAAAAGATAATGTAGGGAGGGATGGAGGGAGAGAGAGGGAGAGGGAGAGAGAGAGCGATGAGTAAACTTGTTAGCTCATATCTAAAAGTGTGGTTCTATTATTCTCTTTTATGCTTTTTCTTTGAGGCCAATGTATAAAAGAGAAAAACAACACAAAAGCTATAAAATACCATCTACCATCCTTTTTTATTGTCCACACTAGGACCTACATCAATGGAAAATTATAACATTTTTAAGACTTCCAAGTGGATATGTAGACAAAACTATGATAGGTTGCCAATTAAGCTTTTCTACTTGAAAAGGAAGAAAAAAGGGCCTAAACAACTTAGATGAGAGCAATATGGCTAGAAATTAAAGGAAAAGTCCATTCCTAGGATTTTTATTGAAGGGTTGCTATCCACAGCTTGTTATTTCAACTTTATTAATTGTTTTTTTTTGTTTTCTAGTAGGATTCTAGATGGTTGATAAGGCATGGTTATTAAGGTAAGATGTCAAGTCAGGGTATATTTCGTTGGAAAAAGGGACTAGGGGAGGTATGCGTGAAGCATTGAATAGAATGTGTGTGAGGAGGGTGGCACCTCTTGAATGTTGCATATGGTTATGTTTCTTATCATTTTTCACCTCTAGTGAAAGATTTGCTCTATTAGCAGCAAAACGTTCCTATTTATTTTCTTCTTTTCCTCTATTTCTTTCTTTTAAATCCAACTTCTTGTTCTTATTCTTTTATTTTATTGAGGGATCTAACAAACTATTTATTGCAGGAGAACAATCATGTGAATTCCAGGAAACCATAGATGCAAATGTATCATTTGAACTTTCACATCTTATAAAAGAATGTTAACATATAGATACTCGTTCATACCTAAAAACAACTAATCAATAATTTCTAAATGAATACCATCATATATAAGCATACAATAATAATAATAATAAGAATAAGAATAACAACAACAACAACAACACCCTGTGAGAGTCCTACTGATATGCAGTATTTGAGGAGATCCAATAGTACGCAGCATTACTCCTAACTAGTAGAGAGACTATTTTTGATAGACCCACAAGAAAAAAATCATATACATATTAAAATAATAAAATAAAAATAAAAAGAAAAATAAGATAATAAAACAATGCATACAAATAAAAATAAAATATGTACTAAAATAAATAATACGATAAATATAAAATAAGATACAAAGTAAAAATACAAGATAAATAAGTAAATCAATATGCAAACAAAAAAGAAGACAAGTATATAAGTCAAACAAGCCATTACAAGAAAATATTTAGGCTAAGCAACAGAATATTTAGGCTAAATAACTTGGAAGAAAGTACTACATATTAAAAGTTTAGGCTAAATGTAAGACATAAGACTTGAAGAAAAATGCTTAAAAGACTTAAGAAAAAGAGGATTTCTCTATGTGACCCTTTTATTCGTATCATAGTATGCCAAAATTTTCTATTGAGGGTCATGTCTTTGGTAAATTCCAACAAGCCTATGTTGTTCTTGATCACTTCCCCAAGTTCTTTTTAGGCCTTCCTTTTTTTCCTCTTACAATATTCTCTTATCTTTTCACAAGAGCTTTAGTGTGTCTCCTCTTAACATATCTGAACCACTTAAGCCTTTTCTCTCTTAATTTTCCATTAATATTAGTCACCTATAATTTGTCTCTTACCATTGCATTCCTAAGCTTATCTTTTTTAGTAAGGTTGCACATCCAACAGAGCATCCTCATCTTTACCATCATTAGCTTATGATTATTCAGCTATTTGATGGGTTAACACTCTCTCATAAAGCATGGTTATCCTATGCTGGAGTGGTATTTTCTTGCCACATAAAACTCCTGATGCACTTCTCCATTTAAGCCACCTTAATATGATACAATGAAATAAGTCTTCATTGATCTCTCCATTACTTTGGATGATAAATCCTAAATACTTAAAACACTCTTTATGTGGTATAACTTTTGTACCGAATTTACCTCCACATTAGAAGCCACCCTATGGCCCGAGAAGTTACACTATAAGTACTTATTCTTAATACTGCTCAATTTAAAACCTTTCGACTCTAACATATTCATACAAAGTTTTTGCTTGACATTGACACAGTCTTTTGTCTTATACACTAAAAAAATGTCATTAGCAAACAACATACACCAAGGAACATCCCTTTAGATATTCTTAGTAAGCTCATCCATTACTATTGCAAACTAAAAAGGGCTCAATGAGGAGCCTTGGTGTATCCTAATATCGACAGAGAAGTGCTCTGTATCTCCTCCTATCATCCTTCCTCTAGTCCTTACACTTTTATAAATCCCTAATAACTTGTATATAGGTTATAGGAAATACCTTAACTTATAAATACCTCCACATGATTTCCCTAAGTACGTTGTCATATGTCTTCTCTAAATCAATACAAAACATGAGTAGGTTATCTTTCCATGTAGTATTCCATTAATCTTCTAAGGAGATGTAAAACTTCTCTCATGCACCTTCCTGGCATGAAGCCAAAGTGGTTTTCTGAGATAGAAGCATCCTTTCTTAATCTCTTCTCAATCATCTTCTCCCATAACTTTATGGTATGACTAAGTAGTTTGATGCCTCTATAGTTGTTACAAATTTGGATGTCCCCTTTGTTTTTGTATAGAGGAATTAACCAATTAAGTCTTCACTCATCCGGTATTTTGGAGAACTTAAGGATCACATTAAAATGCTTGGCTAGCTAAGTAAGACCCTCTTTGCTTAGGCTCTTCCATACCTTTATAGGTATCTCATTAGGCCCTACTATCCTTCCACTCTTCATCTCCCTCAAAGCTCTTCTAATTTCTTCCCCTGTTATCTACTGGCAACGAGTAAAGTTACAATACCTCTCAAATATATTAAGTTCACCTAAAGAGATGTTGCCCTCTATGCCTTAATTAAAATGCTAAAGAAGTACCTTTGTCATCTTTTCTTGATGTCATTCTCAGCCATCGAAAATAATTTTATGATAACTTGATTCTGATTGCATGGTAATTTGATTCAATAGGATATGATAATGTATACTATAAATAAACATATTGAAATTAACGATAGAATGATGTTATAAAATTTATAATTTTGATTATAGTTTGCTTGAGGACAAGCAAAACTTAAGTGTGGGGATATTTGATCGAATCATAATTAATCATAATTTAACCTCATATTTGTTGTATTTTTGCTTGATATTTTATACTTTTATTGTATATTTGGTACTTAATATGCTTCAAGTGTGTTTATAGGTTATAATTGCTTTCATGGACTTAAAGGAGAAGAAGTCAAACGAAAAGACGACATAGAACAAATAATTGAAGCATAAAAGTGATGCATGGCCGTACACTTGTCCAGACAGTGCAGAATAATGATTTCAGTTATTTTTGGACATACACAATCTGATAAATGCCCAAAAAAAGATGTTTTCGGCAGTTAATGAAGGGGGCAGACTCTTGATGGTGATTTCTAGACATGAAGAACATCTAGAAGGTACGATTTTGTTCCAAAGAAGTGGCGAATACATAGAAATCATCGAAAGATCCATCAGAACACAAGATCAAGCCTCTACATCGCAAGAAAATTCATTAAAAGACAATTAGGGAGATTTAGGATTATGAACCTATTGTTTTCAATTCATATTTTTGTTTGTTTATGTTTAATTTTATGTTCAATCATGTGTTAACTAAACGTCCAGTTAGTATTTAGGTTAGATGAACCTTATGTGAATACTTTTATCTAACCTTATGTGAATACTTTTATATGATTTGATTCTTTTATTAATGCAATTGGTTGTTTGACATATTGTGATCTAAGTACGCGTATTATTTATGTTCTAATAACCCGAGAATATTAGATCATAATTTGATTTCATGCATAGAGATTAAGAAATCTTAGTGTGAATAGATTTATCGTAATTAGAAGGAGTTATTTCAACCCTAGAGATAGGATGTCATAAATCCTTCAGATTAGGTCAAACCTAATAGAATGACTCATAAATTGGTAACACAATCCTACAAGATTTAACCTAAGTAATTTGATTAAAGACCTTGGGATTAGTTGTTAGTAGACTTAAGGTTAGCTACTAGCATACGATAAAAGTCTCCATGGTCCAATTAATCAACAAATAATTGCATGATAAAAGATGAATTTGTTAAGGTTTTAGGGGCGATTCGAGCTTAGATATTAATTTATGATAATGATAGTTTTCTAAATGAATTCCACTCTATGTTCATTATTGTTTCCTATATAGTTTTCTAAGTGAATTCCAATCTATGTTCATTATTATTTCCTATTTTATTTTATTTGTTTTAGTTTTAATTACTTTCCATTAAAAATCTAAAACCAATCCTTAGGCTGATAATAGGGGAAGGGTGATTACTAGTACTCATAATCTTCATGGGATTATCCTGTACTTATTGATACTAGCTACAGTTACACCATACACTTGCAGTTTATTACATAATTGGCTAACTCGAAAAAATTCAATCAAATTTTTGGCATCGTTGCCAAGGACTTTGATATTAGGAAAGCCTGAATACTATTATTATAGCCATTTTCATTTTATTTTGTTTTATCTTTGTTTTCATTTTCTTTTATTTTAGTTTTACTTTTTCATTTATTTTCTTTATTTCATTTTATTTTATTGTATTTGTGGCTTATTAATTTAATTATCTTTTGAATTTCTCTACTTGATCTTGAGTTTTTGGTTTATTATAGGAATTACGATTCATTGTCATATTACAACTCACATTGGAAGGATGAAGTGGATAGTACTTTTGTAGGAGCCAGAATATGTCTTCGCGAACTATGACATCACCTTATAGGAGAGTGAGGTGTTCTCACATGTTTTCAGAAGCTCAACCGATGTTCAGGTCGTGTAGTGATATTGATGGAAGTTATCAGTACATTCATAAATGTAGAGCACCTACTTATATATGGGAGCAACCAAGCATGTACAATCAACCTCAAGGTTCTCTATGCGAGAATAACTACAGTTCAGAGTGGAGCAATTCTTATACTTATGGATGGAATGATTAAACTCCATTTGGATATTTATGGCACCAAGCACCTCCATATAACGAGCCAACTTTAGAAGATAAATTAATAGAGATCCTAGCTAAAATGAAAATTGACTGACATAAATTTGAGAGTAAAGAAAAGAAAAGGGTTAGCTTCACGATAGAGGGACAATCCAAAAAGAGCTTCTAGAAGGAAAAGAAAGTGTTACAGATAAACTAACGGAATGCCTTATCGAGAGAGTAGCTAGTCAACTCGAATTTTATGAGAGACTTTTATCACCTATATATGATGAGTATAATTTGAGCTTCCAACTGTCTTAGAGTGAAGAAGAGACAATAGTCAATTTCATGAATGAAGATACATGTCAAGAAGGTGAGGAAGTAAATGCAATTCTAAAAAATATGATGATTGAGTTTATTCAAGAATCAAACATAAGGCATCAAGAAATATATAGACTATAGTGAATCAAATCAATCAGTTGGTAGAAATATTATCTAATGAACCACTAGTGGATTTGCCTAGTCCTAACGAAACAGATCATAATGAATTTGGAAGGGACATCACCTTTAGTAGTGAAGATGAGCTCTCAAAGGAAGAAGAAGAAGTGGAAGAGGAAGCGAGTATTACAGATAAATTAATGGAACTCTTTATTAATATAAAAGTTGAGTGACGTGAATTCGAAAGAAAAAAAAAGGCAAGGGATGGCTTTATGAATGGAGTGACATTCCAAGAAGAGCTTCTGAAAGAAGAAGAAACCTCCATCCAAGAAGAGGAAGGAGAGAAATGGCACGAGATCACTAAAGAAGATGAGCTAGAAGCCTTTATCCAAGAAGAAGAGGATAGAGTTGATTGACGAAGAACTAAAGGAAGATCCAAGTCAGGAAACTACTGATGAGGTGTTGGTAGTGACCTTAAGTATAGAGGGTTCCCACTTTTTCAAAGAGAAGCTATTTGAGCCAACTGATGATTCAAGGAGTTTCATTATCCTTCATTTTATTAACAGTTTGTCAATAAAAAGGGCATTATTGCTTGAAATTGGATTTATTAATTTGATAAATTATTTTTTTGTTATTATCTTGCAATATGTGGCTTGTTTGTAGGATACGAAACCGCTTTTTTAGAGGAAAGGGTGGAAGCAAGATGCTGATAATTAATCCAGGATGACGTTAAACGTGCAAGACACGTCAAGCTACTGACGTTAAAGAAGCATTGCATATGAGGCAACCTATGAGTTAGTTTTAATTTTATTTCAATGTTAATAATATCTTGTTTTTGCTTTCGCGTTAATTAGTATAGGATTTTTTTTCTGTTGTGTTAGTTCTTTTGTTTCTTTTTATCCTTTTCTTTCATACTTTGCAAGGATGTTAGTCTCACATTTGATGGATTCAAATTAGAAAATAGTCATAATCAAGAAAGCACCAAACAACCCTCTCACTTAGATATTTACTTGTATTATGTATATTGGGGACAATGAACAACTTTAAGTATGGGGATGGACTTAATGAATCTTAACATGATTTCTTTAAGCTTAATATAATTTTGATTACAATATTTAATGAATTGATGTCTTGAATTTGTTAAAATATATCCATGAATACTATATGTCCTTATTGAATATTAATTTGAATTGGTGTGCCAAAGGATAATGGTAAGAATAAAATTAGTTTTCTAAGTTATATTTTTCATAATCATTGAAATATTCAAGTTGAATGATAATGCATTTTATTTACCACACATATACCCATATTTTTTTGTGAGCTTTTGAACCTAAAGAGCAAATTTTCAAAATTTTCTTAAACTCTTTTTATTCTTTCATGTATGTGATATCGTATATAGTAGGATAACTCCAGAACTTGCTTTTATTATGCCTAGTAAGACCATATTTGTTAAATTAGAAGCATTGATATGATGAAGGCACTTAGATTCAACAAATTGTTGTAGCCTATTTCTTTGAAAATTACCATACCCTCAAATTTACCTTTAAGAATAACCAAATTAAGCCTTAGCCTTTTTCATTGATTAAACCTAAATTATTAACCTTTATCCTTTTTTTTTTGAAGACCTTTTTATTGTTTTGAAACCTGAAGGTTATTTACATTATTTATTTGTTTGAAACTTGAAATTTTGAATGGTCCAATATTTTTTTTAATTATGGTACATGATGAAACTGCTCGAAATTACTATAAAAAAGAAAACAAAAAAGAGAGAAAAAAATCGAGCATATATATAAAAAATGGAAAAGTATATAGTACTATTAGTTTTGCAGTGAAAGGAACTATGTGTAATATGAATAAGCTTCATGTAATTTTCTTTGTAGTAAATTTCCTTCAAATTAACCCCTGTTATTATCCCAATCATACCTTGCCTAAGCCCCATTATAACCTTGTAAAGACCTTTTGATTTTTGTTTCTAGTTTGTACATAAGTGGTAGAAATGTGATTTTATTGCAAGCCTATGATAAGGATTCTACTATGCATTTATTGAGAGTTTTGATGTTTTTCACCTAAATACTTAAGTGCATTGATTGAAATCATGGTGAGGGTGTAAAGATTTTTGCTTTTGATTTCAATGTGATTGTTGATGTAATTACTATTAATATTGCTTAGGAAGTTAATTTTATGACAACTTGATTTTGATTGCATGTCAATTTGATTCAATAGGATATGATAATGTATAGTATAAATGGACAGGTTGAAATTAATGATGGATTGATGTTAAAAAAATGTTCTACTAAGAATTAGTAGACAGTTTCAATCCTTTTCAAAGTCTAGCATGAAGAAATTCACAAGAATAATAATCTTGTTCACTTTTACAGACGTATCCTCTACCATGCCAAACGGTTTCTTTATTGATTGATTCACCAACTGAATAAGTACGAAAGTTAGCTTCACATCTCCTAGCCCCAATTTCCTAAAAATTGACAAAGACATAAGATTAATACTTACACTTAAGTCACATAAGCATTTAGAAAATTCTAAATTACTAACTATATAGGGTATAGTAAAACTCCCTAGACCTTTCAACTTTGAGGGCATATGGTTGGTAATTATAAAGCTGCAATTTTTCATCATGGAGACCATTTGATTGTCATCCCAAATATGCTTGCTTGGTAAGATGTCTTTAAGAAATTTCGGATACTTAGGTATGCTCTCCAAAGCTTCCATAAAAGACAAGTTAATTTGCAATGTCTTCAGCTTTTTCACGAACTTTGCAAATTAAGCATCCAATTTGTTCTTCTAAAGTATTTATGGGAATGGTATTTTCAGTGGATATAGAGGAGGAGGAACATAGAGAGGATCCTCATTTTTAACTTCATCCTTTTTCTTCTTCTCTTAGACTTTTACAAGGTGGGGTTCAGCTTGTTTTTTTGTTGGTTCTTCTAGCTCTTCCCACATCTAAGTGTGATAGCGTTAAGTTACTCTCTTATATTTGCTTTTACTGCTTGAAAGGCTCCTCACACTTCCTGTAGACAATGCATTGGCTAGCTGACCCATTTGAACCTCCAAATTGTGAATGGAAAAGGCATTGTTCTTTGCTATTTGATCAAAATTTGCTTCCATCCTTTTTTAGATCTCATCTTAGCTCGTGAACGTGGAATTTAATAAGTCACATCACCAAATCTTTAGTTATGATAAGTTTGGTCTGCTACCATTCCATATCTTATATGGAGTCTTATCAAATGATTTAGATGGAACTTCATTAAGAAGGTAAGCAGCAATTTCAATGGATATCCCCAAAATGAGATAGGAAGATTACGTCACTCATCATAGAACATACCATATATAATAGAGTAGGATTTAACCTCTTAGATACTTCATTATGTTATGGAGTTCTAGTAAGAGTCCATTGTGAGAGAATCTCATGCACTTTTTAAGTCACCAAGAAAATTATGGACCAATTATTCACCAACTTGATTTGATCTAAGTGTCTTAACACTCTTACCAATTTGTTTCTTAACTTCAAGTCTAAATTCTTTGAACTTTTTAAATGATTCAAATTTTTGTTTCATTAAGTACACATAACTATATCTAGAAAGATCATCTGTAAACATAATGAAATATGAGAATCCACCTTTTCACATTTGAATATATAAGCTCTAGTAACTTACTAGCACGTTCTCCCTTTCCCCTAAAGGATAGTTTGGTCATCTTTCTTAATAAACAAGATTCACAAGTTTTATATGATTCATAATTAAAAGGATCCAAATATCCTTCTTTATGTAACTTTATGATTGTAGTTTAGTTAATATGACATAACCTATGATGCCATAAATAAGATGGATTTTAGTAACTTGGCTTTCTTTTCTTGCTATTTATGTTAAGGAGTAGCCCTTCAAGATATAATTCATACAAACCATATGTAAATAATCTAGATCCATAATAAACATCATCTTTATATAAAGAACAAATTTTATTCTTAATAATAAAGACAAATCCATTTAAATAGAAATGATGTTTCTAGTAACAACTAGAATATAATTATTATTATCTAGTTCTAATTCAAGGCCAGAAGGCAAAGCTATTCTATAAGTTCCTACAACTAGTGCAACAACTCTTGCTCAATTGTCAACTTGAAAATCTAATCACCTTTCCTCAACAATCTACTCCTTATTATCATTTGCATGTTATTACAAATATGAGAACTGCATCTAATATTTAATACCTAAGAATGTGGGATAAAAGTAGAAAGATAGATGTCAATCATAATACCTAAAGATGGAGCTATCTTAAGCTTCGTCTCTACTAGGCTTGCAAGATAATCTTGGCAATTCCTCTTTTAGTGTCCATCGACTCTACAATGAAAACATGTTCCCTTGTCATTGATCTTTTTCTTAACACTACTTTTTGGCTTCGCTACTTAGATAAGAAATGATATGAAAGTATATGAATCAACAAATTAATAAAAATAATAAATTAATCAATTTGACATATACAACTTATATTGTGTTAATTCCCAATTTCCCTATATGATGTGAATGTCTATATGAAATGTTACATTTCTTAAAAATGTTAAGTTAACAAAAATAAATGTCAACATTTAAAAGAGGGATTGATTTTGTACTTTCTGAGGGTTTTCCATGAGATTTGTAAATAACATAAGGTATTGGTACAATTGATAAAACTACAAAGGATGCTGATGTATTTTACCCTTTTATTATAATAAAACATTTTCTTTATCCTCTTTTATGAGGGGATCCCATAATGTAACAAACTTGCGATTTTTGAGGCATGTGATCCTAATTTCTATTATTGGTTGTGGAAGTGTGTGGTCCCTAAACGTAAATCCCTATTCTTTAACCTGATTGCATTTGATCTTTATTTAAGTAATCCTTATTATTTAATTTGAGTGCATATGGTCCCTGAACTTGTTTTAGTAGAAGAATTATGATGCTAATTTAATATTCAATTGTTTCTTGGTGTTTTGATTTAATGTTTGTAGCTTCATACCTAGCATAGTTGTCATATCTTTTACCATTGAAAGATTATGTAAGTAATGAGGAAATGGAGTTAGTTTACTTATTTATGAGAAAAAAAAGCTTTCTTCTCCCTAGTTGTTTTTGGTAAAATTCATTGTTAGCTCATTCAATGATCTTTAAGATGCTATTTACATTTGTTATTATTGCTCTTTAATAAAATACCTTAGAAATAACTACAAGAAATTCATGATTTAAAATGTGGAATAAGTTAATTATATCCTTAAGATTATCTATAAATTAGGTTGAACTTTATTTTTTGATGTATAAATAAGACATATGTATACTTTATTTTATTATATAATATCATGTTATTATTTATTGAGGTAAAACATTCACCATCATATGTTTATTTTATATACTGTTATGCCAGTGTCATATGTTATTTATAATGACCAAGATTACAATGGCTCATTATTGAAGCATAAGAGCTTTTTTATAGTGGTAATTTTAAATTCAAGTCTAAATTAACAATCATTTTGATATGATGGACCTTGATTGTGAGATATCGATAGATATGTGAGATAGGAAAGGATCTAGGTACCTCAAGTTAATAATGCTTATTATAGGATGCTAGTTTAGTAAATCTTTAAGATTTGAATCAAATGATAGTTTCATTAGGATAATTAACTTAATGAAAATGTATATGTTACATATAAGCTAGTCATACCTAAAGTATCACCTATTTCTACAGAATAGACATAGTTAATAGAATGAATATTGATGATAAGCTAATGAATAAGGTGAATTCTAGTAATAAGGAAAATGTGAGACATTTTAAAAATACTAAAATTACTTTTTAGGGTGCCTCTGTACAATATGGATATAGGTACAATGAAGAAGAAAATAATGGAGTGAGTGTGGAACTTAGTGAAAAAATTGTATGAATAGATGGTCACCTTGACAAAAATACTGATGATAAGGAATGATTCATGCATATATTGTTTAGTTCATAATAAGTTTGAGAATAAGTATAAGATGATCATGGACAAGCTTAATATGAGGTGTATATTCTAGATGACCATCAATTAATTGAGATTAATTCTAGTGATTGTGAAACTTTTTATCATCAACGATGAGTGCCCTAGAGGAGAGGAGAATGATGAACTATTTAGAAGATCAGGTTAAGTATTAGACATTAACTAAATGGTATAGTATCATAATAGACATTGCGTATGGGATTTGCAATTTCTAAGGAGTTTCAAGTTGATGTTGTGGATTATGATATAGAAGCCTGGTTTAATGTAAGGTGGAAAAAAATGAGAGCAACAAAATCAATATTGAATACATAGAAGGGTACCAATAAGAGTTATATATTAGATATTATAAGAATGACATACCGAGTTGGTCACACTTGTTTCATAACTAAAGATGCTTTTGTCAAGTTCTTTTTGAGACATTTCCAAAAAAATGAAAATTTTAGAGAATCTAAGTATTTCTACAACTAAGATGGTTGAAGAATGTAGAGAGACGTTGAATATATTTTTCAATTCTAGTATGTGCAAAGTAGTAAAAAACGAGATTGAGAAAGGAGAGAGCAACAAATTATATAAAAAGGAGACTGATCCTCATACGAAGTTGTCTTTTGAACCAAGAGGTCTAAGGTTCAAAGGAGAACTTGTACATAATTTCAAGACAATTACAAGTTGAAGTAAATAACGGAAGAGCAAAATTAGAGAAAGGTGGACCATCATTATGATAACAAGTTTCCCAGTCCATTAAGTAATAAAATAACAACATAGAGAAAATTTTAAAACTATTTTTATATATTTATATATATTAATAAAAAATTTTGTAATAGAACAAGCACATAACTCGTACTAAGGTCATATATATATATATATATATAAAAGAAAGGAAGTGTTTTATTTATGAAACATGGGAAGTACAGAGAAGGATGTGTGCATTGGAGGTGTAGAGAAGGATGTTTTTCTCAAAGTACCCCCTTGATGCTTCCTCTTTACATATTTATAGCCGAAAACTAAAAGGTGCTAGCTTAGCTTTTTTACATTAGAATACACATCTTAGGGACATGTATTCTGGATAAGACAAAATTCTAAGGACATGTCTTTATGATATCTTTAGTTACTATCTTCCTCCTTTTGTGTTGGCATCTGGATCGTTCCTTTAGAACATGCGGGACACGTATCTTTCTGATGTTTTCGAAACTGACAAATCTTCTGTTGTGCTCGATAGCTTGATTTTGTCACTCCTGTTTCGAGTAACTTCATCTTTGTGAGTAAAAAATTGAGCCGCTATTGGAGTAGTCTTGGCTGGAGATATCATGATAGATGAGTGAATCTTTTGACCTCCATATGTACGAAATCCTCTTTTGAAACTGACTTCTAGTCCTTGAAGGACTATCCTGATTCAAATTGCTCTTCTATAATGAATATCTTTTTCTTCAAATTTAAGATAATCTTTAGTTTTTTTCTTGATTTATAGATATCGAGAAAGAATCTGCTTTTCCTAATTGCATTAGATGATAAGCTGGATAGCTACCATCATTATCAAAATTTGGTCCTGCTGATAGAAACTTTAATACTAAAATATCTTTTGGAGTTATAGTAGGATTGTTGAGATAACAATCTCGTACTCCATCTTTTATCCATTATGGTAAAAAACTTATCTCTGGAAAATTTGGTGATGATAAATATATCGAGTTTAGAGCTCCAAAATTATACCAATATCTTACCTCTTGTGGATCTGATTCTTGTAAGTAATTGATTCTTGGGTATATTCCTGAGAAGTCAATATATCGGGTTTCACTATTTGATAGAGTAAATAAATCTTTCATCATCTTTTGTTGTTGTTCCACTTCTGGAGGAATCATTGATATTTCTTTCATTATCTGTGAGGTTGTAGGTAAACTGGTAGTAGGATTTTTGTCCAGGGTGTAAATATTCATCTTGTCTAATGAAAGTTGTTTTTGGGTATCTGGTTTTGGGTTTGTAGAGCTTGTAGAATGAGCAATATATTCTACTATCTTAAGGCTCGAATTTTCATAATTTTCTATGTTCATCTGGATGAGAGTGCTACCTCTCTTTACCAGACTTGAAACTTCTTTTGTTAATCCTGGGAGATTAGCAACATCGAGAAAGACTGAGACATTATCTATATATATATATATATATATATATATATATATTCGTCCTTTTTGCGGACATGTTCTTTGAAGAGATACCATCTCTGATATTTTGCCTCATCGTTCATAAAATCTCTTTCCAAATTCTCCGTGTCATCGTCTTCTTCACACTATAATAGTTGTCGTCGTCCGTCTTATAATCTTCTACGCCAAAGTCCTATTCGGCCTCCAATCCATTGTTACTGTTTCCTTGTTTCATTTTCATGTCACCAGCAAGAAGTGTAGTCAATATCATCTATTTCAATCGACATAGAACAGAGAGTAAATATCAACTCAAATCCAAAATTTGGGGATGCTATACTGTATTAGAATGCATATTCGATGACATTAGCAATAATCGCTCATAAGTGTTAATGAGTGATAGACAAAAAATAGCAATGATATTCATAACATTTTTTCTTTAGAAATATCACTTGATTTGATACTGAACTTAAGATTTTTAATCATGTGATGCATTGTCTACAAAAATTATTTAAGCACATAGCACCTCCATTTTGAATATTGTTATTGTTTTAGGCATTTGTAGGTCAATTTACAAACTATTTACAAAAGTCAGAAGTGAAGTATAGCTTTTGATTACAATATGCATAGATATGTTACACATTTGCAATTTTTAATGTAGATTTTGGTATATTGAAATTTAACAAAAACAAAGTTTTAAAAATTAAACTAGAAGTTAAACCGATAATACAGAAGGTTTTAAAATATTTAATCAGCATTAAACCCTCACACAATCGATTAAAAATTGAATAAAATTAAAGAATTTAAAATATAATTGAAGGAGATTGCCTTTATCTATTAAAAAATTAAAGTTTAATTAAAAAAATAAGACTTTTAAATGAAAATTAATCAATTAATTTTAGTTTATAAAAACTTATTAGTTTATGAAAACTAATATATTAGTAAATAAATTGATTAATTTTTAACAATACGATTTATTAAAATAAATCATACTAAAAAGTTGAAAATTGAAATGAAAAAATGTCAATATAAGATTTTCAAGGATAAATTGGTTAAACCTGTTAAGTTTTTTAATTATTGAACAAAAACACTGTTGAATATTCACAAAGTATTTTATAGCCATTATAATCAAATCATGCAATATGATAGGACCAAGTTGAAGAAAGAAATAAATAAACTTTAATAAGTAATTATCAATTAAAAGAAAAGAGGTTAATTTTAAAATTTTGAAACTGTAACGCATTGTAAAGCATGTTTTGCGTACTCCTCAATGTTATGTATTATGTGACATTTATTGTCTGTTTGATTAGCGTCTTCAACATGCAGAGACAAGACGAGACAAAAATTTGAAGACGGAACATAACAAAAATTGGAGACAGTGAGGTGTTTGGTTGCGATGGACAGAACAGAGGAAATTGTCCCTGTCCTCAGGACAGAAATGTGTTTGATTGCAGTGGACAAAACAAAAAATAGTATTTAATGACAAAAATACCCCTGCAGTATAATATATTGGAAAGATGTATTTCATTGGTTATTTCATAATTGTATCAATATTTATATGAAGTGTATTTGTAACTCTAATAACATTAATTATCTTATTATTATAATTTTTGTAATAACAATTATTATTGATATAATTAATATTAATTATTGTAATCGTTGTTATTATAATTCATTGGTTATTTTATAATTGTCTCAATATGTATGTGATGAAAGACTAGGAGGATAATGAAGAGGAATATGAGAAAAGGGGTTTCAACAAAAGTGGGCGGTATGAAAAGTGGTTAAGTTGTAAGAAACAAATTGATGAAAGCGGTGTACGTATGTCGTGTTTTAAGAACATTGATTAGCTAGCCTCTGCTATAATTTTATTATTAATTAACTATTATTTTGTTTTAGGGTTATAACGTGGAAGCATTTTACTCCCCGCCTTGTACTGGTGGTATCATATGCCCTTTGGATAGTGAAAACACAATATTGCTCTCAGGATGCACACGTTATGATATTTCGAAAGAACGAAAACAGAGAAAAGGTTGGATGATGATAAATTGCTTATTTTAATTTACTGAATGCTATTGTTTGTTCTTTAATTTACTAAGGGTGCGTTTGAATCTGTGGTACGGTGGGAATAAATACTTATCCATTGCAGTTTTCAAACGCAGTCACATGTTTGGATTTGTGGTTGAGAACTGCAGGTTGGAGAAAACTGCGGTGCCACAGCAGAAATAGATAAGCAGAAAAGGGGCTGCGGTAAGAAACTGCTTATGCGATGGAAATTTTACCATCCAATAATAACCTCATGATATTTTAGCATTTTCTATTATACCCTTACTTAATTAATGGAAGGAAGTTTTTGACAATAGTATTTAAGTAAGGTGAAATATTTTATTTATTAAATTTATTTTACTTATATTTTTTATTTTAATTTAATAATTTAATATTTATAATTTGAATTTATATGACTAATAATATTTTTTGAAATATTTATTTACTAAATTTCTTTTATTTATATTTTCTTATTTTAATTTAATATTTTATTTTTATAATTTTAAATTTCTATGACTAATAATATTTTTAATTATTTATACAACAATTAATAATTTATTAAATCAATTGGCTTTTTAGTCATTTTATCTTTTTTCAGCAACTACAACCTCACTTGTCAAACACCTATTTTCACGTTTCAGCAGTTACCAAAACAGCAATCCCAAACACATAAGTACTTAGTTTCAATAAGTACTTATCATTTCAGCAGGTTGACTTCAGCAGGTTATGAACCGTCACCGCTCTCCCAAACCAAAATCAGTTTCATATGCTTATAGTTGCTTATTATCTCAACGCTTTTTAAACTTTTTAACAACTATTTTGCTTGTGTAGTTTAATGCTTGATTTATTAGAATTCATCTTACTTTTCTTTTGTATATTGCATTATGCTCTTTAAATGCTATTAGTTTTTGTCTATCTTCTATTTCTGTGAAATCGACTTGTTTCTTTGTAGGGTAACTCATTGTTCTTTAACAATGGTTTCAAAATGCAGCATAGTTGATGAATTAAAAGACTTGACTATAGTCATAATTGGTGAATTGTGTCAGGAGTTAAGAGTGAACTGAAGATTTTTAGCAATTCGTACAAATCGCATCAAGTTAATGAGCCTGCTAACTGGTATTTCTCTTCTTCCTGGTTAGTAAACCTGTGAGAATTCCTCTCTCTCTAGAGGAAGTAAATATTAGAAGTGATTGCAAATTTGTACAGGCTTACCATTCTTGGATTTTATAACGACCCAGTTTAGAGATTGCTTCCAAGTATAAGGATAGCTATGCCCAGGTATCATTTGTAAAATCCTGCTCCATTCAAAAACTGCAGAGAAAAAAAGGTAATCCCTATCCTCCAAATCCATTTTGCATAGAATACAAGTAGTATCATCAGTGCCATGCCATTGGCTTTTAGTTCTCAACCTGTTTTTAATCGCCAATCATGAAATAAAAGAGGCTTTCGGTTGAAAGGTATTATGCTATACGAGTGAAGACCAAGGGTATCTCATTTAATCCTCATGTTAACAACTGTTGACATGATTTATTTGAGAATTTGCTACTCGGATCTGGGGTCCAAATGATTGAATCATCTAACAGCTCATTATCCAGTTGTGTGAATAATTGAGTCAAAGTATTCAAAACCTCTAAAATTTCCACTCCAATGCCCATTACAAATCAAAGATGATACTTTAAGATTAAGAGGAAGTCGATTTCTTAAGTGATATACCTGAGTATTGTGAATAAAACGGCTCAAGTTGAACCAGTTATCATACCAAAGTTAGGTCTATCCCTATAGTAAATCTTGTGCTTAATACATTGATAGGCCAACTCTCGCAGCTTCATTGTTTGAATAAGAATCCAAGAGAACTCCCTATAATAAGAAGCTTGCCAAAAGTTCGCATTTTTTGGGTGAAACTCATGTACCCACTTAACCCAAGTGCATTATTATTAGTGTATAGTCTTCATAGTCTTTCGCACTTTAAGACATTTTGCATAATGTAAATAGAAATGATCCCTAGTCCCCCAGAATAACTATCTCACTCCATTTTATCTTGGCATTCTTAACATTCTTAGATCTACCAAATTAATAGAAAGCTTTCAGTATTCTGTCAACCCTCGTAAGCACTTTGCGAACCAAGGGGGGATGTGGAAATTTTGTGTATAAAAAATTTCCACAGTAAAAATCCTCCTTAGATGAAGAATGATAATAAGTAAAAGGGTCCTATCAAACTTTGAAAAGAACCAGTTAATGCTTAAAAAGAAAAGTTCCTGTTAATTATTTAAAAACACAAAAAGAGTTTATTAATCGAAAGAAACCTACTCGCGCTAAAAATGGAAGGAGCTTGTTAAACGATAAAACCTTTCATCTCTCTCAATAGAGTGATTTCACTTTCTAAGGCAGAGTAGGAATGATATATCACTCAAGAATATGAATGTAGCTCAAAGATTTTGCAACTCTGTGTATTTCGCTATGATCGTTGTATAAAAGTTTCATAGTTCTCTTCTTATTCAGCAAATGACGTTGTTCTTCCTTAAATAATCAGTTTCTTCAACTAGTCGTTGCTTCACTTGCATCCTTAGTCAACTTTATAAATGTTATGATCCTTTTGGATAATTATGCTAAGCTTATAAAGAAGGTTCCTGCAAAAAAGGAATTGTATTTCTTATAATTTTATTTTCTTTTGAAAATTATAACGTTACCTTATATAGGGAAATAAATCCCATTTGAATTAAGCATTTATCATATGATTTTATTTTCTTTTGAGAATTAGATCATTAATAATATAAGGAAATAAATCCAATTTGAATTTTAAGATAATATATGGTTATCATCAAAATTGTTAAATATAAACTTTGAGCTAACAATCTCTCTCTTTTTTATGATAACAAGCACTAAGAGATATATTTTCAAAATTCAAAGACATATTGGATGATTTTGAAATACCTGTGATCTTTATGTTCTATGTTCTAACATATTTTAGCATCAGCCTATCTTATAAGAAAGGAACCTATCTTTTATGTATCACAAATTTGCATAAGATGAAAAAGCATATTCAATCATAGACATAAGTTCAACATCACAATCAATCAGAGCAGCATTGAGAAATCATATCATCGTATATACAAGCAAAAGTATGCAAAACATGTCAAAAGATAAATCAATGTACTTTTCTCTCCCCTTTGTCATTATCAAAAACCAATAAAAGAGTATAGGGAATAAAGAAAAAAATATTACAAGTTCGAATAAGTCAGGTAGAAAAGAGATATCAATAGAATTACTTAGAAGGATTGAGAATTTTCCTAAGAAGAATTTGAAGGTCAAGAATTTGATTATGAAGGCTGTCGATTTGCTGCCTCATCTGATCCTGATAGGAGTGAATTTCCCTCAATTGTTGTAAAAATGAGTCATTCGTGCTTTGTGGGATCGATCGTGGTAAGCTTGTAGCTCTTTTTGATTTCTTTTCGACCCAAATGTTGTCCTTCATTTTTTAACCAAATTGGTATGGATTGAGGAATGAAACTGTACATGCTTATATCAATTTAGATTATCAAAAGATACTCCAAAATAAGCAAAGTTATTATTTAATAATATCCCATAAGGCAGACCACTTGTAGTGTTCTTATAATTATCCTTGTCTACCATAAACCTTAGAATCATTGCTGGGAGATTCGTTTTGTTGCCCTTCAATAAATTATAGATCACATAAGTGTCCAGAAGGTTGCATCTTTCTACGGAGCTACTTCTTGGAAAAATGGAGGTAGCAGAGATAAATGCAATACATCTTGGCAAAAGATCCAATTATTTGCAGTAGGGTCTCCTTTCATGGGCATTCTATTAATGGGCATTTTATATTGATTTTTGATATATAATTTGTTAAACTCTTGTCCATTTAACATTTAAATTGCACCAATTAAGATTTATTTGTTTTAATTTTAGGCACTCATTAGATTTGGAACCTTAAGAGCTCTAAAAAGAAGCAAGGATAAAAAGAAAAACGTTAACGTTTTGGCCACCAAAAAACGTAACCTTTTGCCCAAGAGAAGAATGATAAGTGTGCATGAAAAACAAAGTGTGTGAGCTGAAAGTGGAAAAAGAACAAAGAGGAGTAGGGCTGTGTTGAAAAAACATGAAGACTGCATAGGCGCAACAGTGAAAGGAGAGCAACGAAGACAGTAATATGCATGAACCAAGGCATGTGTTGTTGGGAAAATCGGGTAATTTTTCCCTCTAAGGTAAACAACTAGTGAAGTGAACCGATTCGATAATACCCAGGAAAGATCACAATGACCTCTTAGATAGTATTATCATTCTACATAAAATCCCAGGAAAGGTCAGAGAGGTCACAAACGGTCCCACTTAAAATCTGACCTCCTAGACAGAAATTACGTACACGGTGTATTTATCACAACCTAACCCGTGTACATACATGAATAATAAATTCACCCAAATAAATTGAACACAACACTACAAAATATACCTGACAAATAATATTGAATACTATACTACAACTTGAAAAGAAACAAGACAATAAGTGACAAATAATAAAAGTGATAACAAAAGAACACACACGAAAATTTGATAACGAAGTTCGGCCAAATATGCTTACGTCTCCGGAGCACCACTAAAGCAGCTCGTTTTACTTATGTGAGAGAAGAGCAAATTATTTTTGGATGATTTACAATGAGAGGGGGAGGAGTTCTTTTATAACTACCTCTCAATATGGGATTGTGCCAAATAGTAACATTGAATTGATATAAAGAATGTTAGACCTTTTCACAAACTCTTGAACAATAGCATTGTCATCAAAGCCTCCCACCATGTAATCATATGCAAGAGAACTAGCCGGGCAATTCTCCGAGGGATCCAAAACCATTACTTTGATGGCCATGTGCGAAGTAGCCTGGCATAGCATACGACCCAACTGAGCACCACCCAACACACCAACAATCATCTCAGATAAGTCATAAATAGGTGAATCTTTTTTTCTACACAAAAATGATTACACGAGGTCGGCCTCAAACTAAAAATCATCATCTAGTTGGAAATAATAAGCAAATATCAGCCAAAGTTGGAGAGGCATAACCAATATGAGGGTTTTAAATAAGAGAGCTTAAAGTTACTAACCTAGAAAAAGAATCTTGAAAGGCTCGACAAGCCAGGATAGGATTAGAACAGCGTTGGGTCTACTTTAAGAAGAGTGATGATGAGAAAGAAAGGATCGAAATGCTATGAAGCATGTTGCCTTTTTGCATTGAAAATCCAGTGTCAGGGTCAGGGTTAGGGTCAGGGTCAGAGAAAGAGGGCCTCAAGCAGATAGAATCGGAAATGAAAAGATGCTGAATGCTTGTGGAGAAGAACATTATGGTTTGCATACGTTGTAGTTAATCATGGGAATGGCAACAAATTTAAACTTCAAAAAAGAAAAAAGAAAGAAAACGCTAATAGGTAAGTAACAACAATTTGGATGAACAATCCTACCTTAGAACTATAACAGCAAAATAAAAGTAGCTCTCTTGGATTGCTCAACACAACTGGTGTAAACTGAATGCGAATGAACGGAAATGGAGTAATGAAGAAGAAGTATGGAATTTCACTCTGACTTTCGGGGCAAGTCAGGAAAGCCTCCTACAAGAAAACGTCCAAGAAAGGGATGAGAAAGAGAGGAATATTCATATGAGAAAAGAGCAGACAACACATATCATGCGAAAACATTCCTTCTTCTGCCAGTATATACTAGTCTGTACGTCCTACCCCTCCGCACGTCCTGCCAAATCTGTTACAATGAAATCATTCCATTTGTGTGGGCGCCTTCTGATCCTTTCGCTCCTACGTGGTTGTCGTGATGCTGGTTCCTCCATCGCCACCTGGTTCTCCAAATTGTGAAGTGGCTGCTGAGTTAGATGCTGCGTGATCACCTCATTACCCCCTTCTTTAGAGAGAACCTTGTCCTCAAGGTTCAATGCAGGATAGTTGAGAAGCAGTTGATCCTTGTCTTCCCAAGTGGTCGCCCCTTCGTCCAATCTGTCCCATTGAATCAGCCATTGCTCAATCACATTATTTCTTTTTTGCAATTGGCGTTGTTCCAGTATTTTAGTAGGCCGTAAAATCATCGTGGAATTAGAGTCCACCAAATGTAATGGAGTAATTTGTTGAGTTGGTATTCCAACACATCTCTTCAACATGGAGACATGAAAAACTGGATGAATCTTTGCACAATCTGGTAATTCTAACTTATAGGCAACAGGGCCCACCTTCTTAATGATCTTGAAAGGACCAAAATAACGTGGACCTAATTTGTTGTGCCTTGCAGAACTCTGCCTATATGGCTGCAATTTCACATAAACCCATTCACCAATTGAGAACTGAACATCCTGGCGATGTAAATCAGCATAGGCCTTCATACGAGACTGTGCCCTCAATAAGTTACCTTTGAGTAACTATAGAATATCATCCCTTCGTAGCAATTGTGCTTCCACCAGTGCATCTCCAGCAGTCCCACGGATATATCTAGCGATTGTGGGAGGTGGTCTTCCATAGAGGATCTCAAATGGAGTAAGTTTTGCAGTCGTTTGGTACAAGGTGTTGTACCAAAATTCAGCCCAAGGCAGTAAGTTTATCCAAGACCCCAAGGAATCACCAACAAAGCAACGATACATCTTCAATATTTTATTAAGTTCTTCTGTTTGACCATCGGTTTGCGGATGGTATGCAATACTAGGAGATAAGGTAGTGCCCTGTAGTTTGTTGAGCTCTGTCCAGAAGGCGGTGAGAAACTGTGGATCCCGATCTGTGATTATGGAGGAAGGAAAACCATATAAACGGATTATATCGGTGATGAAGACAGCGGCTACCTTCTCACTGGTTACAGGTGCCGTGAGAGCCATGAAATGCGCGTATTTAGATAACCTGTCCACTACTACCAAAATCACAATCTTTCCTTTAGAACTAGGAAGGCCAGTAATAAAATCCATAGATATCGCTTCCAAAACCAAATCAGGAACAGATACCGGTTGTAGTAATCCTGCTGGTTTCATAGTGGAATCCTTCATCCTGTGGCAAATCTGACATTGGCTGGCAAACTCCTTGACATCCTTTCGCATAGATTTCCAATAAAAATTGGATGCTAAGCGATGGAAGGTGCGTGTAGTTCCTGCATGGGCCCCCGTGAGCGATGAATGGGACTCGGTTAGGAGTGGTTGACGCTAATAGGTAAGTAACAACTATTTGGATGAACAATCCTACCTTAGAACTATAACAGCAAAGTAAAAGTAGCTCTCTTGGATTGCTTAACACAACACTAGATCAGATGGAATATTAAGAAAAATAGAAGAAGTCAATGTGAGCGTTAAAGTAACGACGCCCCAAACCTGAGAGTAAACAAGGGAAACTAATGTCGATGACTGCCCATGCCTTTCATGGGAGAGGAAGAAGAAGTATTCTAATGTACTCGTACTAAACTAAGTAACTAACCATATCCCTTGCTGTTTTTTTTTTTTTTGGTTATCATTTCCTATTTACATCAAAATGGCATTTTATTGATATTTGAATGGTTTAGCCAATATAAACTTATAAGACCAAAAAAACTAAAACTAAAACTAAAACTAATAAAATACAATTTTCATTTCCTAAAATTTTAAGTTAATATATCCGACAAATAATCAAGAATTACACTACTTTTCAACATTTCAATAAAACAAGAGTTTAAATTGGTTTATACACACTTCATAAAAAATTGCATTTATTAAAAAATCAATTATGTAAAACATTGCTTTAGTGTATGCAATTATGATATCAACATCCTTCTAAAATAAATAAATAAATTATGAATGTAATTTTTAAAAAATAAAAAGCATTGTTAAATTTTAAAAAATACCAATACATCTGTTTGTCAAGTTTAATAACAAATCAAATGTTGGTCGTTTTGAGATGTTAGTCATTCTATGATGTTGTGCAATGCGTTTTATGTGTTGGTTTAATAACAAAACTAGATGCAGCAGTGATTAATTATTAAGGCTTAGCTATAGTAACCCTAATTATATAAAAAAATTTAATTAATCACGTAAAGATTTGAGACATTTAATTGTAGTTAATTATTTTAGTATAATAAATTTTATCTCACAGGAATTTTTATTATATTTGAATAATTAATTAGGATGAAGTATCAAATTATTTTTCTAATTTTCCCACCGCAAGTATTAGAAATTGGTATATGATTTGATAGTTTTATCATAAAGTTTACAACAAATCTGTTTGAATTAAAAATTTAGTCCACAAGTAATCTTTTTGTCATTTGGTTTATGTCTTTTAGTAACACATATATATAGTTTGTTAGCCTCAATTTATTAATAAGTAGCATGTATGTTTAAATTATGCAGTTATTTAAACTGTTAGTTTCTCTTATACAAGTTGTAAATTTCCTAAATTGATGGGTGAAAACTATAAGCTTTAGAATGAGAGAATTCTTCTTCATTTAGGATTGATGGATATTGATTATGTTATCCTAAAGAATGAACCACCAAAGGTAACAGAGGCTAGCACTACAGCTAAAATTACTCTTTATGAACGTTGGGAGCAATGTAATTGCCTAAGTGTGATATTCATTGAAGCTATAATTTCTACTAGCATTCGTGGTTCCATAGAACAGCATGACAATATCCATGCCCTACTGAAGGCTATTGATGAACAATTCAAAACTTCAGACAAAACACTTGCAAGCACCATAATTGTGAAGTTTTCATCTACAAGGCTCACCGGTGTCTAAGGTATGCGTAAGCACACTATGAAGATAAGGGACATTGTAGCTCAGTTAAAGAAACTCAAGGTTGAGATGTCTGATTCTTTCCTTATACATTACATTTTGAACACCCTTCCATCGCCATATGGACCCTTTAAAATCTTTTATAATACACATAAGGATAAGTGGTTAATAAATGAATTAGTGACAATGTGTGTTCAAAAGGATGGGAGATTGTTGATGGAACATAGAGAGAGTTCGCAAAGTGCACATCTAGTTGTTCAAGGAAAGAAGAAAAATCAATCCAACTCAAGGGGAAAAGGTCAAATACCAACCCAAGTTATCATTAAGAAGGAATCCAAGTGCTTCTTTTGCAAGAAAAAAGGACACATGAAGAAGGATTGTGTCAAACATAAGGAATGCCGTGAAAAGAACGGTATTATAATCACACTAGTTTGTTTTGAATCTAATATGTCTGAAGTTTGTCATGACACATGGTGGATTGATTCTAGTTGTCCAATCCATATTACAAATGTGTTGCAGGATTTGCAAAACCCAAGGAAGCCAGTGGAAAGTGAGCAGTGTATCTTATTCAGAAACAAGATACGATCATGTGTGGAGGCTGTTGGGCATTGCAATTTAATTTTATGTACTGGTTTTATTTTAAAGTTTGAAAAGACATTTTTATATCCCAATTTCTCTGGGAAATTGATTTCAATTTCAAGACTTGTACCATTTGGATATTCCTTTCATTTTTAAAAAAATCTTTAAATTTAAATTATAAATATAAATTTGTTGGGAATGGTACATTATTTGATGATCTTTTTAATTTTAATTTACAAGATAATAATTATTAGAATGCAAAACATGTTCATGCTGGAACAAAACCTCGTGTTGTGAATGAAAATTCCTCAATGTTGTGGCATCAGAGATTAGGACAGATCTTTATAGAAAGGATTAAATGATTGGTGACTGATGGAGTACTTAGTACTTTTGGATTTTGCTGATTTTGAAACTTATGTGGACTACATAAAGGAAAAATAGACCAACAAATCAAAGAAAGGTTCCAAGAGAAGTTCAGACATATTAGAAATCATAAATACAGATATTTGTAGTCCAGATATGGACTCGTATGGTCAGAAATACTTCATCTCATTTATAGATGATTATTCACAATATATGTATCTCTACTTGCTTCATAACAACAATTAAGCACTAAATGCTTTCAAAATATTCAAAGCTAAAGTAGAGAGCCAATGTGATAAGCAAATTAAGATCGTGAGATCTGATAGAGGTGGGAAATATTATGGTAGATATATTGAAGGTGGATAAGCACCTGGTTCGTTTGGATCTTCAAGAACATGGGATAGGAGCCTAATACACTATGCCTGGATCTCTAAACAAGAATGGTATGGCAGAAAGAAGAAACCAAACATTATTGGACATGATACAGAGCATGCTGAGTAGCTCCAAACTTCCTAATTCCTTGTGGACTGAAGCTCTTAATACAGTTGTGTATATATTAAATCGAGTACCAACTAAAACTGTTTGAAAGATTTCATTTGAGTTATTTATAGGTTAGAAACCAAGTTTGCGACATATGTGCATTTTGGGATGTCCGTCTGAAATAAGAATTTATAATTTATGAAAGAAGAAATTAGACTTGAGGATTATAAGTGAGTATTTCATTGGATATGTCAAAAGGTGTAAAAGATATAGATTATATTGTCTATCACATCTCACTAGAATTATGGAATCAAGAAATGCAAAATTTCTTGAGAATGACTTGATTAGTGGGAGGGATCAATTTTAAGATATAGTTCCTAATAATGATCATCTGGATGCTCAACCTTCCACCTCAAATAGTAAGGTGATTATCATTTACAACGATCCTTAAGTTCAAATAGACGTTGTACAACTAACTGTTGCAATTCAACAACCTACTATATAAACATAAATGACAATCAAGAAATTCCATAGGTTACTGATAATCTAATAGATCCAGTTATTCAGGAATTATCTGAAAGCATTCAGCAACCAGTTGAACAACAAACTTTACAGGAGGATGTTGGTGCAATATTCAGTAGATATGCTAGAACAAGGAAATCAGCTATTACTAGTGATTATGTTATATATCTACAAGAATCTGACAACAATATAGAAGTTGAGAATGATCCTGAAACCTTTTAACAAGACATTAGTTGCAATGAATCAAATTTATGGTTTAATACCATGAAGGAAGAATAACGATGTTTGGAATCTTATTGAGTTGCCTAAAAGAGCACCAATAGGTTGCAAATAGGTATTTAAGACAAAGAAAGACTCATTAGGCAACATTAAGAGATACAAGGTAAGACTCGTTGCTAAAAGATTCACTAAAAAAGAAGGAATCAATTACACAGATATATTTTCCCTTGTATCTAGAAAAGATTCACTTCGTATAATTTTGGTATTGGTTGCTCATTTGGATATAGAATTGCATCAAATAGATGTGAAAATGACTTTCTTAAATGGTGGCCTAAAGGAAGAGGTATACATGAAACAACTAGAAAGATTCTCCTCTAATAATGGTGAGCATTTGGTTTGCAAGCTTAAAAGATCCATATATGGATTGAAACAAGCGTCCCACTAATGGTATTTGAAATTTCATGATATTATCTCATCATTTGATTTTGCAGAAAATATCATGGATCAATATATATAACAGAAGGTTAGTGGGAGTAAATTTCGTTTTTTTGAATTATATGTTGATAACATATTACTTGCAACTAATGATAGGAGTTTTGTTATATGATGTGAAACAATTTCTCTCTAAGAATTTTGAAATGAAAGATATGGGTGATGCATCTTATATCATTGACGTTAAGATTCATCGAAACAGATTTCATGGTATTTTGGGTTTGCCTTGAGAAATCTATATTAATAAGAGAGATTTCAGATGAAAGATTATTCACCTAGTTTAGCTCCCATTTTGAAAGGGGATAGGTTTAATTTGGACCATTGTCTTAAAAATGATTTTGAAATGGAACAAATGAAAAACATTCCATATGCTTATGCAGTTGGAAGCCTAATGTATGTTCAAGTTAGTACAAGACCTAACATTGCATTTGTTGTTAGAATGTTAGGCAAATATCATAGTGACCTAGGATTAGATCATTGGAGAGCTGCAAAGTAAGTATTGAGGTATCTTCAAAAGACCAAAGATTACATTCTTATGGATAGATGAGCCGAAAATCTGGAGGTAATAAGGTACTCAGATAAGATTTTGTTGGGTGTGTTGATTCACAGAAATCGAGATCAGGCTATATTTTCATGTTTACCTATAGAGCCATATCTTGGAGGAGAACCAAGATATGTCTTTGACTTCTACTTCCAACATGAAGGCTGAGTTTGTTTCTTATTTTGAGTTTACATTACATGATGTATGGCTAAAGAGTTTCATACATAGTCTTAAACTCGTGGATTCCATTTCTAGGCCATTGAGAATATATTGTGACAATTCAGTTGTTGTTTTTTTTGGCTAAAAACAATAAAAGTGGTAGTTGGAGTACTTATGTTGACATCAAATTTTTATCTATAAGGGAACGTGTTTAGGCCAAGAAAGTAGTTATTGAACACATTAGCACTGAATTAATGATAGTTGATCCTTTAACAAAAGGCATGTCATCAATGAAATTCAATGATCATGTTGTTATAATGGGTTTTCCATTATATAGTTTTCATTGTATGGGTAATGTTGTTTTCGTAAAACTTATATAATATTTTCTCATATTATGGTGCACGTTATTGAATTTTGAGAAAATTGATTATTTTGAACCTGGAATAAACATAAGGTTTATTCATTAAGTAATGTTATCACATTTGGATTGATATAATTATAGTATACTGTAAGTCATGCAAGATAATACTCAACCATTAGAGGACTTATGATCATGATTCGTATATTGTGCTTGGATCATGATAGGATTTGATAATAATTTAAACGTATGGATCAAGTAAGAGAATATGAGAACTTTTCATATTCTTGGTAGTAATGATTCAAAATTATGTAGTTACTAGATACGGATATCTTAATTTTATGGTAACTAATATTACGCTTAATAAGAACACATTTATATAGACTTTTTTTTACAGATTTTGAGATCCTTAATTTTCTTTTCTCTTTGAGATCCCCAATTTTCTTTTCTTTTTTGAAGACGTACACTATCAAATTGAGAATTAAAAGCTTAGAAGAATTCCAAAACATAGACTCTTCAAGCAAAGATAACAATAATTAGGAGTATTTCGGCTTTTTTTGTATTTAACTTATATGATATTCCAACGTACATTATTGGATATAATTTTTGGAATCGGCTAACAGCGTACCCAAACGTATACTTGAGGTAACACGAGACACTGTTATCTCAAATTTTCTCCGGACAACCCTTTTTGTTTTCTTTTACAATACAAACACGCCATCTTTTAATATTTTCTTTTTGTTTTTGTTTTGTTAAGGAACATTGGAAATTGTTTTTTATATTGTTCGCCCTAATTCAAAAAAGAAAATTTGTTTAATCAAACATAAAACAGAGGAGAAAAGTGACAACACAGTAATTAAATTGGAAATAAACATCAAATAAGAATTAATTTTAATTTGCCTCAGTAAACAATCAATCAATTGAATCCAGCCTCAATCAAAAAGGGGCTGAAAAAGAAAAAGGAAGAAAACGTGTATGCTGGCCTAATAGTAACTCCTTCACAAAGCCGAATACAAAATCAGCTCTGCAGTAAGATTGGAATTGCAGCCGTGTATAGTGGGGGTGGTGGGGGTGGTGGTGGAGTCTTTAAGAT
>JANZXP010000009.1:5257562-5277840 GCA_027576715.1 Erythroxylum flavicans
ATAAAAACACTTAAACACAAAAACTAACCTAATTAAACTCTAAATGCATACTAAACACTTGAATTGACATTAAAATATTTATCAAATCTAATCCTAAAGCACAATACAAATTGTAACTATCAAGCTGGAGCAATTTTGGTGAAGGAAATAAGGAAAGAAGCAGAAACTTGGGCGCTGGAATTTGTGATATCAATAAACTACCTAGGTGTCATTAACTTACACAGACATATGTCTTAAAGCCTGCTAACCATTTAGTCAACAATTAAGCTACCACTAATCCACTCATAATGCTTCCATTTGTCACCCTTTAATCATTCCACATATCACTCCAAGATTGGTCCACATGTCATATAAGAATTGGTCTAATTGTCATTTATTTACTAGTCCATTTGTCATACATTTAGCTATGCCAAATGTCACTCAATTTTTAGGCTTAATCACCCTAATTTTTCATGTATCAATTTATCCTACCACTTGGTATTTGTCCTAGTCCAAATGTATAATTTAATTTATCAGTTTCCCAATACATAACATTTAATTCCAATTTACTAATTGAAATCCAGTAATAAAAATATTCAAGACATACCAAATCACAATTCACATTATGTTCACTTAACATTTTTCATAACTCGGGACATGTCAAATTAGTGCATATGCTTACTTGTAATATGCACAAATATCAATTCGTGTATAAATGCTAATGTTATGCATGTATATTCAATGCTTGATCTTGGGATATTACAATTCTCCCCCATGAGAAAATTTGTCCTCAAAATTCTTACCTAAACGATCAAATAGGTAGGGGTACTATCTTTTCATGTTCTCTTCCGTTTCCTATATGGTTTCTTAATTGTTTATTCTAGTAGCCAATTATCTTAATTGGTTCTTCAACATAACTTAGATTATTCGAAACCTTAATCTCCTAAGTCAGTATCATATGAGTAGGATCCGATCGATATCTTCCAAACATACTCATATGAAACATATTATATTTCTGAGCCATTTCAGAAGGTAAGGTTAACTTATAAGCCAATGGTCTAACTCTCTCAATAATCTCATATGGACTAATGTACCTAAGACTGAGCTTACCCTTTGTTACCGAACCTTAGCACACCTTGCCAAGGTGATACTCTTAGAAATACTTTATCTCCAACCTGATACTCTATATCTTTACTATACTGATCCATATAACTCTTTTATCTATCTTGTGCTGCTTTAATTCGACTTCGGATCAGTTTCACTTTCTCAACAGTATCCTGAATCAGTTTTGGGTCTTCAGCAATCCTTAGACACTCTTCATCCCAATATAAGGGCCAACCACACATCCTACCATATAACGCCTCATATGAAGCTATACTGATACTACTGTGATACTAATTATTATAATCAAATTTGATCAGAGCTATATACTGATCCCATACTCCTTGAAACTCCGAAACACAAACTCTGAACATATCCTTAACAATCTTAATTATCCTCTCACTCTGTCCATCTATCTAAGGATGAAATGCAGTACTGAAGTTCAATTTTGTACCCAAAGCTATTTGTAAGCTACCCCAAAATTTCGAGGTAAATCTAGGATCCCTGTCTAATACAATGGACATTGGAACTCCATATAACGTCACTACCTCATTCACATATCTCCAAGCTAACTGATTGAGTGAGTTATTCTCTCTTACAGGTAAAAAATGTGCTAAGTTGGTTAATCTATCAATAATGACCCAAATGGCATCATATAGCCTTAGAGTCCTTGATAAACCTATTATAAAATCCATCGTGATTCTTTCCCATTTCTACTCCAGAATAGGCAAGGACTGTAACTAACCAATTGTAGCCTGATGCTCAACTTTAATCTGTTAGCAAGTTAAACATTTAGCCATATATTCAACCAGTTTCTTTTTTATTCCTGGCCACTAAAAATGCTGCTTCAGCATATTATACATCTTGGCCGTACCAGGATGCATAGCATAGGCTACTATATATGCTTCCTTTAGAATCTCTTTCCTTAGATCTTCAAAATCGGGTACACACAACCTCTATTTAAACCATAATGTCTCATCTCTTATTTCAAATTCAAAATTTGGATTCACTTCCAACTTCTCAATTATCTTCACCAATTTGAGATCTTTGCATTGAGCCTGTCTGATTCTTTCATGTAAAACTGGTATTAACTTCACTAGCTACCAATGTGAGTTTTGCCCTAAATTCAGTTCAACATTCAAAGCTCTCAAGTGTACTAGGTTAGGCAATTTAGATAATTATACTTGAGCCATAATACTATTCGATTTCCAGCTTAATGCATCAGCTACCATATTAATTTTTCCCAGATGATACTCGATTGTACAATCATAATCTTTCAACAATTCTATCCATCTCCTCTATCTTATATTCAACTCTTTCCAGCTCAACAGATATTTCAGAATTTTATAATCAATGAATACCTGAAAAGTTTCACCATACAAGTAGTGTCTCCAAATCTTCAAAGTAAATACTACTGCAGAAAGCTCTAAGTCATGTACCAGATAATTAAACTTATGAGACCTCAGCTGTCTCGATGCATATGCTATCACTCTGCCATGCTGCATCAATATACATCCTAATCCCTGGTGTGAAGCATCACTATATACTATATAATCTCTTGTTCTAAATGGAATAACTAACACTGGTGCTGTAGTTAACCGATGCATTAGCTCCTTAAAACTTTTTTGACATTCATCATTCAATTTGAAAGGCACATTCTTCCTCAGAAGTTTTATCAAAGGGGCTGAGATTAGTGGGAACCCCTCAATAAATCTCCTGTAGTATCTGGTTAATCTAAGGAAACTTCGAATCTCAGACACATTTCTCAGAGCTTCCCACTTCATTACTTCTTCTACTTTCATTGGGTCTACTTGTATGCCCTGACCCGATACAATGTGACCCAATAATACTATTTGATCAAGCTAAAATTCACACTTACTGAATCTAGCATACAACTGTTTCTCTCTCATTATTTGTAGAAACAATCTCAAGTGCTTTGAATGTTCTTCTTTACATTTCGAATACACCAAAACATCATCAATAAACATAATTAAAAAATGATCTAAATAAGGTTGGAATACCTTATTCATTATTGCCATAAAAGTAGCCGGGGCATTCGTCAACCCAAATAGCATCACCAAGAACTCGAAGTGCCCATTTTTCATTCTAAATGCACTCTTCGGTACATTAGCCTCAGCTATCTTCAGCTAATTGTACCCTGACCTTAAATCGAGTTTAGTGAATACTTAAGCCTCTTCAATCGATCAAACAAGTCATCTATCCTCGATATAGGATACTTGTTCTTGACTATCACCCGATTCAATTGCCGATAATCAATACACAACCTCAGAGTTCCATCCTTCTTCTTTACAAATAATACCAGAGCTCCCCAAGGTGACACATTGGGCCTGATGAAACCCTTATCTAACAACTCTTACTGGGTCTTTAGTTCCTTTAGTTCTACAGATGCCATCCTATATGGAGGAATTAATATAGGTGCTGTATCTGGAACGAGGTCTATTGTAAACTCTGTCTCCCTTTTTAGGGGTAAACCCGATAGTTCTATAAGAAACACGTCTAGGAAATCCCTAATAATAATTATATCCTAAATGGTCTGTTCAATACGAGTATCAACCACGTGGGCTAGATAAGCCTCACATCAATCTCAAAGCACTCATGAATGAAATTAATCAAGCTAGCACTGCTTAACTAACTCCTCGAAACACTTTAGTATAACAGTTCATTATGGCCTTATAAGCAGTGAGCCAATCCATACCTAGAATGAGGTCTATCTCTCTCAACTACAATACGATCAAATCAGTTTCTAACTCTGCCTGATCAATTCGAAGTATACACCCTTTACATACCTCACCAATCACTGTAGTACTACCTACTGTAGTACTCACTACTAAACTATAATTCAACATTTCTCTATCACAATACAGTCTAGATGCCAGATGTAGTGCGATGAATGAATATGTAGATCCTGGATCTACCAATGTAAATGCTTCAAAATTTAAAACATTTCATATACTTGCTACCACATTCGGGGAGTTTTGCGCCTTCTGTCTGGTGATGGCACAGACCCTGGCTTGAGACTGCGATTGGTTACTCCACACCTCAGTCTTGACACTGGGCCCTGCTGATTGTGTCCTACCTTTAACTCTACCTCTCTATACTGATCCAATAGCTCTACTTTGCTAGACTGTTGTCTCAATCATTATTCCTCCTCTCATACCAGCCTGTGGTCCCAATGTTTCGGGATAATCTCTGATCTAATGCTTAGTAAATTCACATAAAAAACAAGCTCCTGATAATCTCCTACACTCTCGACCATGCTTTTTACCACAGTGCTCACACTTAGGCATCTGTTGGGACTGCCAAGAGGGCACTTATCCTCTACTTCTACCGGCTTGAACAAATCCAGCTCTCAATCAGAACCCAGATTTTCTCGATCTAGTCTGGAATCGAAATGATGGATTTTGGTGCTTACTGAAGCTTCTGCCAGAATCAGCATAAAATTCACTCTGTCTCTTCACTCTAGACTCTTATCTATACTCTCCCTGACCATCCTTCAACAACTATTCAATTCTGATAAAGGTCACTCATATTTCTATAAAACTACCCAAATTAGAAATGGCTAGCCTCATTTTGATCTCCATATTTAACCCATCTTCAAACCTTTTACACTTATCCTCTTTAGTAAGAATCAAAGCAGTTCCATTCCCCATTAACTCGTTAAATTTTATCTCATACTCTGCTAATGAGAGACTTCCTTGTTTCATATCTAGAAATTATTTCATCTTTTAGTCCAAATAAATCTTCGGTATGTAATTATCTCAAAACACCTTCAGAAAATCTTCCCAAGACAAACTACAAGGCCTGGTGGCACTGCCTAGAATAGTCTTCCACCACTGATATGTTGGACCTTACAATAGGAAAACTGCATAATTGAACCTCTCATCCAACTCGCAGTCTATCAGATCGAACATTGTTTTAGTTCTTTCTGAACACCTTTCTCCCATAACAGGGTCTGTGCTCCCGTAGAAGTCCACAACCTCCTTTTTAAGCTTATAGTATCTCCTTTCCTTCTTCTCATAGATTCTTGGAGGCATTTGTGCAAACTCAGGTACGGGAGACTCTCTATTGGCTCCTATAGACTCTATGTCAGCTGATTCTCTAACTTAATTGCCTATAGTAGGTGACCTATAACAAAAATAGTTGTGATCATTTTCCAAATCTCTCACTATTTATCATGTCTAAATGTCCTTATATGGCCCATGGATGCCAAACCATACTTTAATACCAAAATTGTAACGCCACAACACCATAGAATATATACCTAAACATTCAGAAGACATTCCAATACAAACTCTATGACAATGGCATATTAGAGCAATCTCATACACTTATATGGCATCAAACAAAGAACACAATGCTTAAAAATCTTAACTCCTCATTCATTAATTAACAAAAGTTACATTATAGTAGTACTTTCATTTAACAAGTATTTACATTATCATATACATCTCTCTTTATACAAAAGATCTACATGTAAAGAAAACTACTTAAATATAACTACAACTCCTTATATGCCAGCTGACAGACCTTTGAGCCATAACTTAATCCAAATCGATCTTCTAGAATACCTTAGGAACTAGGTCTCTTGTCTCGTGCCTGAAAAGCTAAGTTGCAATTTTGATGAGTTTTGCGAACTCAGTAAGTAAACCATCATTGATGATTTAACTCATTCAACACCTTAAACATAACAAATATAAACTAAATACATAATAGTCTTCATTTCAGCAAATCATATCATCTTTTCAGGTAACATCATCATCTATCTCAGTTAATCATTTCATCAAAAGTACATAAGTGAGGTGGTATATCACAATATCATCACAATTCAGAAGTGTTTTCATAATCATATAGTTCATAATCATGTACTAATGTAGATGCTTATAAGACTCCACTCTTGTTATTATTTATTGTGACTGAGTGCCTACAGATACAGATATTGACCCGTATTGGGTTTAATCAGATACAGAAATCACGGAGCAAAGCTCTACGTGCAAAATTCTGAGCTTAAAGTTCTTTTAGACTGGCTACTCTAGTCACGACACCTTTATCTAATCATGCATTTAAACAACAATTACTTATGATGCACAGATAGAATCTCATATTCATCAGACATCAATCCGACATTCAACTTACATTGAGTATTTAAAAATCATTCAAAATTTATATGCAAATAGAACACTTCCAATACATTCCCAAATATCAATCTCCTCGGGCTTTAAAGTTTGGAATTATCACAATCAAGTCATTAACAGTTTAATATATGGGAATTAAATAGAAGCAGAAATAAATCATTCCTAATGTTATCATCTAGGTTGACCAACAGTATGCTCCCATATATACTATTGCCTGGATGGTCTGATAATGTGTTGTCGATGGTGTTTGACCTGAGCGTCTAAATACATATACATTGTATGCATTACTATCATGATCAAACCAATACATATTCAATTATGCATATATATGTGCCATGTTCAATGCATGCCTAATGACTAGCTCGGGTATGTTTCCTTAATCATAATTCATAATCATTCACATATTGTGACTTGGATATGTCCTGTTTACATTTAGGTTAATACCTTAAGTAGACTTGACCATGCTCAATTCATTAACCATACATTTACTAACTCTTTTCTAATATTACAATTATTTCATATAATTCCTATTTCTCATTCATTCACTCCAAATGCATTATTAATATCCTTTGGAATACATTTGCATTCATATGAATATCTTCATTCCTTCAACACTCCTTCATTCCAAACTTGGATGCATTATTATCAAACATTCTTTTCCTTAATGTATAACATCAATTATCAATCAAAACTTATAACACATTTAACCAACTTTTTCAACATAAAATTATGTTCATTTTAAACCTTAATCAAGTCCAAATGCATCATAGTTAAGTACCTTATCCTTAGTTAGTTCAAAAATCAAATAAAGGAACATTTTCTTTACTTCCATGCCAATCCCATGATCATGTATGGCTTTCCACATTGTGGGATGGGTTATCGGAAAGTCCCTATCCATTTCCTTCATTAGTTTTCCATATTTTCTTAGGATAAGTTTCAGGTCAGTTTTGTATGACCATTTTGATATAGAAATTGAGATTTTTAGGTATTATGTTCTTCTAAAAAACTATTTCTATATGTCTTAAGCTTCTAATGAACTAAAGTTCATACAATGTGGTTCATTATTCCTAGAGTTATACCCAAAATACTACAAACTATTCTCAAACAATGATAATAACCAAAACTCAACTTCAAGCTAAATTTCAAAACCATTAGAGACAGAACTATAATTCTATTCCTTCATGAGAATTGTAGAAATATGTATTCAGTTTAATCTAGAATTAAAATAACCCCATTTACATATCTACAGGTCAAGTTATGGCTAAAATACCGATGTTTGTTCAGTGGAACCACTACAATTAACTCACGTCACACACCTTCAACTCCCCTTCACCATAGTACATAAATTCCACCTTATTCATGCCTCAACTCTAAATCAATTTCATGTCCAAAACTAATTTAAAAATCATTCATTAAGTAACTTACAAATCAATAACTTCCACACATCAAAACCAAACTAGAAATTATCATATAAGGATCATTTTTCTAGCACATATCATCACTAATATCTCATGTATTTCATTCTAATTCAAGCATCATTCCTATAACATTTAACATGCAATAAAACTCATATTGTTACTTACCTATTAGGCTTCCAATTCAACACAAAGCTTCAGATTAAACCAAGTCTCCAAGAAACCAAAATCAACACAAACTTATGGTGAAAGCAAGGTGATTTTCAGACAGTAAAATGAAGATCACATTTAGCTAGTTTTCTTGGCAATTTGGTGAAGGATTTAGGTGTGGTTTTCATGCAACAAATTAGCTAGGGTTCAAGCAAATTTTTTAGGAAAAAGCTGGAGCAATTTTGGTGAAGGAATCAAGGAAGGATGTAGAAACTTGGGTGCTGGAATTTGCCACACCAATAAGCTAGCTACGTGTCATTAACTTACAAAGACATATGTCTTAAAGCATGCTAACCATTTGTTCAACAATTAAGCTACTACTAATCTACTCATAATGCTACCATTTGTCACCCTTTAATCAATTCATGTATCAATCCAAGATTGGTCCACATGTCACATAAGAATTGGTCTAATTGTCATTTATTTACTAGTCCATTTGTCACACATTTAACTATTCCAAATGTCACTCAATTTTTAGACTTAATCACCCTAATTTTTCATGTATCAATTTATCCTACCACTTGGCATCTGTCCTAGTCCAAATTTACATTTTAATTCATCAACTTCCCAATACATAACATTTAGTTCCAATTTACTAATTGAAATCCAATCATACCAAAATTCAAGACATACCAAATCACAATTCATATCATGTTCACTTAACATTTTTCATACCTCAAGACGTGTCAAATGAGTGCATATGCTTACTTGTAATGTATACAAATATGAATCCATATATGAATGCTAATGTTATGCATGTATATGCAATGCTTGATCTAGGGTTGAACCCTAAGCATGTACCAAAAAACAGGATATTACACATCGTGGAGAAGATTAAAGAACAAAGGAGATCGTCAAAAAGGTATGTAAACATCTTATATTTCATGTTTTTGTTTTTCTATATCTATATGCATGAGTAGATCTAGTTTTTGAGGTTTCGTTTTATTTCTGCTGCATATATTTGATATATATTATGTATGAGATGTATGATCAAAACCTAATAATGCCAAAAGGTCTAAAGGATATAAGTTTTATTGTCCATCACATCATACTGGAATTGTGGAATCAAAAAATATTTAATTTCTTAAGAATGACTTGATTAGTACGAGGGATTAATTTCAAGATATAGTTTCTGATAATGATCATATGGATACTCAACCCTCAACCTCAAATAGTAAGGTGATTGTCATTCTCAACGATCCTGAAGTTCAAATAAACGTTGTACAAAAACTATTGAAATTCAACAACCTACTGCAAATATAAATTATAACTAAGAACTTCCATAAGTTGCTGATAATCTAGTAGATCCAGTTATTCAGGAATTACTCACCAATTGAACAGCAGACTCTACAAGAGGATGTTAGTGCAACATTAAAGAGATCTGCTAGAATAAGAAAATTAGCTATTACTAATGATAATATTGTATATCTATAAGAATCTGACTACAATATAAGAGTTGAGAATGATCCTAAAATGTAAGACATAAGATGCAATGAATCAAATTTATGGTATAATGCTATGAAGGAAGAAATAAATTCTATGAAGAATAACAATGTTTGGGATCTTATTGAGTTGCTTAAAGGAGCAAAACCCATAGGCTACAAATAGGTAGTTAAGACAAAAAAAGAATCACTAGGTAACATTGAGAGATACAAGGCAAAACTTGTTGCTAAAGGATTCACTCAAAAGGAAGGAATTGATTACACAGATACATTTTCTCAAATGTCTAAAAAAGATTCACTTCGTATAATTTTGGTATTGGTTGCTCACTCAGACATAAAATTGCATCAAATGGATATAAAAATGACTTTATTAAATGGTGACCTAAAGGAAGAGGTTTGTATGAAACAACTAGAAGGATTCTCCTCTAATAATGGTGAGCATTTGGTTTGCAAGCTTAAAAGATCCATATATGGATTGAAATAAGCATCTCGCCAGTGGTATTTGAAATTCTCTGATATTATCTCATCATTTGGTTTTGAAGAAAATAGCATAGATCAATGTATATACTAGAAGGTTAGTGGGAGTAAATTTTGTTTTCTTGTATTATATGTGGATGACATATTACTTGCAATCAATGATAGGGGGTCTGTTACATGATGTGAAACAATTTTTCTTTAAGAATTTTGAAATGAAAGATATGGGTGATGCATTTTATGTCATTGGTATTAGGATTCATCGAGACATATTATATGGTATTTTGGGTTTGTCTCAAGAAACCTATATTAATAAATTTTTAGAGAGATTTTGAATGAAATATTGTTCACCTAGTGTAGCTCCCATTGTGAAAGGGGATAGTTTCAATTTTGACTAATGCCCTAAAAATGATTTTAAAAGTGAACAAATGAAAAACATTTTATGTGCTTCTATAGTCGGAAGCCTGATGTATGCTCAGGTTTATACAAGACCTGACATTGCATTTGCCATTAGAATGTTAGGAAGATATCAGAGTAACCTAGGATTAGATCATTGGAGAGTTGTAAAGAAAGTAATGAGGTACCTTCAAGGGACCAAAGATTAAATGCTTATATACAAACGAACTGATAATCTGGAGATAATAGGGTACTCAAATTCAGATTTTGTTGGGTGTGTTGATTCACAGAAATCAATATCAGGTTATATCCTCCTGTTTGCCTATGAAGCCATATCGTGGAGGAGTGGCAAGTAGTCTTTGAGTATTACTTCCACCATAAAGGCTAAGTTTGTTTCTTATTGTAAGGCTACATCACATGGTGTATAACTAAAGAGTTTTATATATAGGCTTAGAAGCGTGGATTCCATTTCTAGGCCATTGAGAATATATTGTGACAATTTAGTTTATTGTTTTTCTAACTAAAAACAATAAAAGTGACAGTCAGAGTAAATACATCGACATCAAGTTTTTATCTATAGGGGAACATGTTAAGGACAAAAAAGTGGTTATTGAACATGTTAGCACTTAATTGATGATAGTTGATGCTTTAACAAAAGGCATGCCACTAATGAAGTTCAAAGATCATGTTGTTAGAATGGGATTAAGTTCCATTATATAGTTTTCATTATATGGACAATGTTGTTTTCATGAAACTCTTATAATATTTTCTCATATTATGGTGTACATTATTGAATTTTAAGAAAATTGATTATTTTAGACCTAAAATAAACATAAGGTTTATTCATTAAGTAATATTACCACATTCAGATTGATACAATTATATTATAATGTAATACATGGAAGATAATACTCAACCACTGAAGGACCTATCGCTATGATTCATATATTATATTTAGATCGAATTAGGATTTGACACCAAGTTAAACGTATAGACTAAGGGAGAGAATCTGAGAACTTTTCATATTCTAGGTGTCATAAATGGTCCAACGTTATAAATTTATTGGGTATGATTTCCTGGTTTTATAGTAACTCGTAATTTGCTTAATGGGAGCACATTCATATATACTTTCTTACAGATTTTGGGATTCTCTAAGCTTCTTTTCTCTTCTGAAATATACACCATTAAATTGGAAATTAAGAGTTTAGAAGAATTCCAAAACGCAGAGTCTTCAAGCAAAGACAACAATGGCTGGAGGTATTTCTTTTTTCTTCCACATTTAGTTTATATGTTATTCTAACGTATATTATTGTTGAATATATGAATTAGAATTGGCTAACATAGATCGGTATCAATGAATATCAAGTATCTTTTTAGATAACATTTTAAAATTTGAAAATAGTTATGAATTTTATAAAATTGTAAAATAGTTCCTTAACATATTATGCATATAATTTTTAATTTTACTATTATCATGTTTCAAAAATTTGTAATAATATAAATTTGATATAACAACTATCTCTTTATTATTGTCAATGTTACTTTTCACATATTTCTCATTAAAAATAACCACAATTAAATCAAAAAAGATCTTTAATTCTTAAATAAATAAATAAAAGGAACAATACAAAGTATTTAAAATTTTACAATTCATTATATCAAAACATCATATAATAAGAATAATATGTCTAAAGTATAATAATAAGAGTTCATGCTAAAAAATATCGTAAAGTAGAAGTGAAGCATAAAAAATACTTACAGCTAAAGTTTTATATTTATATTACATATATATAATTTAACATATACTTCCTTTTTTTTTAGTACGAAGTCTTCATCATTGAGAGGAATCTTATCATCACCATCATTCAAACTTATTATATCAAATGATATGTCAATATTTGTTCATCTAAGATTATCTTCTGTTTCACTCTTATTCATACAACTTGGTTGCAACCCATTAAAAGACCAATATAAGCAAGACAAATTGGATTTATAGAACTACTTATTGTACTAAAAGTCATATTAAGCAAATAAAATTAAATTATTAAGAAATCATATTCAACTTAATAATGATAATAATATACTTTTCTCAAAACTTCAAGTTATATCAAACAAATACTAAATCATTTAGTTCTTTTAGGTTTCAATCTATTTCTTTTGCTAGAATGAATGAATTCAAATATATTCTAATTATTTTCACACCCAATTGTACTCATACGTTGAGTAAGAATTCAAAGCACAAATCTTTGTAGTTTTAGAACACTACTTTCGTACTTGTTTCACTAAGAAATTTTAAGACAACGAAAGTAATATCATAAATAAAATGAAATAATGATTAATTTTAAATAAGCAACAAAAGTGAATAAATATATACCTATACTAAATTTGTCTCTTTTACATATTATAATGGGTATCCCAAAATTACAGTATGTATCCTTGTATATATCTATTGCTAAACTAATAGGATCTTGCATCACCTTAAGTAAAATAATTGTTGTGATAGTTAATAATATTCTTCTATTAACTTAATTTTCTTTATAAAACCTGGTCTAAAATAGACATTAGGATTTAATAATGTCCTAGCAACAAACAACGTAGAGTGAAAATGTCTTTTCTAACTCTTTTTGATGATTACAAGATAAAGTGTATCTGAAGAAGACATATTTTTCATATTCGCCTTGATCGTTGCTTTCGTCCTCTCTATAGGATCATAAAAGTAACTTATTATTGTCTTCTTATCATTATTATTCAAAAAAAGCACTCTCACTAAAAGCTCACAAACTTGAGTACAAATTAATATTATGACCAAAGTTGATGATCTTCAAGTATAATTCTAGAAACTTCCATTTCAAGAAAAAACTTGGCTTGTTAAAATACAACTTATAATTTGTAAACATTTATCTCAACTTCTTCATTTGAATAAAACACTAAATTGATAAAGAAATTTGTTGTAAATATTATAGTGGTAAGATAACACGATTTCGTACCATTAGTAAAATTCTTTCTTTTCCAATTCAGAACCCATATATGATTATAAATATAGTTAGTCACTTTCTTGCTTTCTGCACAATTTCATCCATGATAGAATAGTATTTAACATCTCCTACACATTCTAACATCAAGTTAATGAAATATGCAACATAAGGAATCCAATAGAAAGAAATATTCTTGCTTTACAACCTTTTCCTCGCTACTTTATAGGCAGTATCATTGTTAATAAAAAATTGTACAATAAACCAAACAATCAATAATAGGCTCGTGTCTTCAATTTATTTAACATTTAAAAACATGATTGAATACCTATAAATTGTCTAAGTCATTTTTCTTCTATTTAAATAAATTTTATTTCACAAATATAGTGTCATATTCAAGCTTTTAAGGTTAACATCTATACAACTTTCTATGGAGACCAAAAAAAAAAAAAGAAACGATTAAACTAAAGATGGATTGTTATAAAATAAAAAAGTTAATATTAGTAATGGAAGACAGCAGTACAAGTAGGTGATTAACAAACATATCTTTCATCTCTCGCACATTTTATCATTATTCAGCTTCAAAACAACATGGTCATGGTGTTGGCATAACCTGTTTACCCTTGCTCTGTTTTTTTTTATAAAAAATATAATTCCTGCTTTGTCATTGTTCTTCTTTCCTTGCAATTGCCCCATCATATTCAGTTTGATTTCTGCAAGCTGGCTAGAAAGCAGAGCAACCATAATCTGCAGCGCAAGCCGTCAAAGTACAATCCTCAGGAACATGGTAAACACAGCAAGGACCCAAAGGTAACGATAACAGGCGAAGGCTCAAAAAAGCCCCAGGAGCTCCAGTGTTGGTGGCCGCCAATAGGACATGCAATTCCTCTGCCCTTGACAGGAGACCAAGTTTCCTATCGGTTAGCAGCTCCAGTTGCTCCATCCTTGTTAGTAGCTTAGGCAACTATGATGCTGCTCCTTGGACATTGCTCTGCAAGGGAAAACACTGTTCAGTCTGGCAATGTCAACAATAAACAATATGAAGCAAATCGACAACAATAACTTTCTGATGATAAAATGGTGCAAACTAGAAATGTCATCAATCTTTCAATCATTGACATTCAAGTTTCAGGAACTTTCCTGTTAGTGTATGAGCATTTCAGAAAATTCTGAAACAACTTGTGAGCTCACCACTATCTTATTTCTAACAGTTACCAATCTCGTCCATTTCATGCTAATACAAGTCTTCATGAACAAACAGGAGATAACACCCAACTTCACCCACGCTTATAAATGATTACTTATAGCATATTAAGGGAGAAATAACTTAATCTCAACTGCAAGAAGAAAGCATAAACTATAAATCAAAATGGAGATGAAAGCATACCATTTTAGAGATAATAGCTAACATTAGCTGATGGCAGTGGTTTCCACATATAGCCATGGGCTTAACCAAAAGAGGTGAAAATGTTGCAGATGGAGAATTGGAATGAGATGCATTTGGTGCCACCAAAAGCTGCCATTTCTACCTCCATTTTTGAGGTTCATTTTCTTCATCATTCATTAAATTAACAAAATAACTAAGTCAGCTCCCAGCAGAAGTAGATCTTTCTCCACTTTCATTTTTCCATATAATTTTTGACTTAGCAAAATGTGAACAGAATCACACTGTAGGATTTGAACCTATGACATTGGTTTTTGGAGACTTGTGCTCTAACGAACTGAACTTCTTGTAATATACACACTTGAATTCCAAACATTTTATACCCATTTGCCTTCAATCGGTTGCAGGCTTATAGATTCTCCAAGATGCCATGTATTTTGTCCAGATATGAAATCCGAAGACAAATTCCCTTTTCCAAGCATAAGCTTGCAATGCTTGACGCTTCCTTTAAATGGTTCTGTTCAGAAAGACCGTTCAGAAGCATAGAATAAACACCAGAGTCAATGGAAAACAACCAACCCATCTTCTCCATTTCTTCATGTAAGCGAAATGCATCAAGCATCCTTTTCTCCAAGCAAAGCTCTTTGATCATGAGACTACATGCCAAACTATCAAGTTTCAAACCACCAGCTAAAATCCTCCAGAACTGCTTCTCAGCCTCCTCAACTTTTTTCATCTTGATTAAACATATTACAAGTGAATTATAGCAATCACCATATGAAACACTACCTCCCATGACAACTCTGTCGATCAACTTATATGCTTCTTCCAGACAGTTATGCATACAAATGCCTTGGATCAAATAACTCACTGTGATACGATTTGGAGCACAACCATAAGCCGCCATTCTATCCAAAATTCCCATTGCATCCCTAGTCCTACCCTTCTCACTGAAACTCTGAATCACGGAAGTATAAGTAACAACATTGGGACTACAATCCCCACCCTCTTTTTCCATCTCTCCCAACAATTCTATTGCCCTTTCTGGGCTACCGAACTTGCAAATTCCATCAACAATTGTTGAATACGCTACAACATTAGGCACACAATCCTGTCCTCTCATTACCTTGAGCAATTCACAAGCTTCTTCTAACATACCCACCTTACAAAACCCTTTTATCATTGACATGTAAGTGATGATATCCGGGTAAAGATCAATCAACCCCATTTCTCCCATTAATTTTTGAGCGTCATCCATTTTACCATCATCACACAACAATTTAATAACAACATTATAGGAATTGGTATCTGCACGTATTTTAAATTGAGGCATTTTCCTCAATACCATCAATGCTTCATCAACAAGCGAGCCTTCTCTGCATAAATTCAAAACAACCTTGAATGTCTTAACAGTAACCACACACTTCTCCACCCTATAAGCCTCAAATAAATCAACAACAACTTTAGGGCTTTTCTTAATCCTAAAGCATTCACAAGCTTTGCTATACATATATGAACTATGTCTGTAACCTGCCTGAGAGCCGGCCCAGATGAAGAAACGAAGACCCATTAGCGAGTTGTCGAGGGCGCATCTCTTCAAAACTTCATTGATACACTTTACATCTAATTTCGCTTTGTTACAATTCAGGACGGCTTCAACGTTCTTGGGGTTTTTATGCAGAAGGGCATAAAATTTATCACCTAAAGAAGCAGTGGTGAAGCGTAAAGATGAAATATTGGAGGTTTTGGGTATGATTGAGATTGAGAGAAAGCGAATGAAAGGAGGGAAAAACATGGGTGTGAGTTGAAATCAAAAAACTTTCATAAATCGTATTCTCCTATTCCAAATTTCTGTGCCTGTCTGTAAGCGGCGTTTGTTTCTTTGATGAGTTTTGAGTTAAACCTGAGACGGCATCACAGAAACATGACTAGACAAGCTGGAAGAGTAAAATTACAAAATCAGTTAAAGGGGGAAAAAACATTCGAGCCAAAATTCTAATTCTAACTCTACGTAAAGTTGACACTAGATCGGGTTGAGTCAGATAATATTTTGGATACCATTATGTACTTACTAATATTAGCTGAAAAATAGAATGATATTGGCTTTCTCGGTACCGGTCTTGGGTATCAGCCCGAACCATTAGTTTCGTTTAGTACAGATTAGTATTTAAATATTAAATAAATATTGGCCGGTATTGTAAATGTTAAAAAAATTCAGGGACGAAATTGTAAAAAAAATTTAACAAACTCCATTTTGAAAGTAGAAGCTGATGGAAAGATCAATATATAATCCTTGCATAGAACTTGGAAAATGTCTAAAAGATGCTAAGCTCGTTGATTTACCCTCAGGTAGATGCTTTTACACATAGAACAGTAAAAAGCTAGATAGAAGTGTTGCCAATCTATTGTGGATGAATGTTTTCCCAAACTATTGTTCCTTATACTCAAACAACATCCTATATGACCACACCCCTATTTTAACCAGACTATTAGTAGTAAACACCATATTTCCATTTAGGTTTAACTCCTTCATTTTGCAATTATTTGGTTTTGAAGAAAATATTTGAAAAGCACAAAGATCTAACATCAAAGGCACCAAGCAATATGTCTATGCAAGGAAAATGAAGATAATCAAACATGAAATGAAGATGTTATATAAATCTAATATTGGCAACACACGTCATCTTATCAACACAGCAAAAAAAGAATTGGAATATATTCAACATACTATTTACAATAATTTTGGATCTCAAATTTTATAGCTCAAAGAGAAGGAAGCCCTAAAAAGCTATACACAAGCACTCCTTTATGATTACTCTCTAACGAAGCAAAGAGCTAGGGTTGATTTGTTGAAGAATGGAATAGGAACACCGCAATTTTTCATAAATCCATAGTCTCAAGGCAAGCTAAAAACAAAATTGCTTCTCTCAAGCATAATGATATTTGTCTTGACCCTCAAAATCAACTATTAGAAGGTGCTTTTAACTACTTCAATGACTTAATAAACCAACCCTCAAAAGCATATTCATCCATACACTTCATGAAACAAGTGTTGAAGGATTCTATTACATCTCATGATGCAAAATTGTTATACAGGCCTATCAATTTATAGTATAGGCACTTCACCCTCACAAGGCTCTTGGACCATATAGGTTTAACGTAAATTTCTTCGAAAAAACATAGTCCCTCAGTGGAAACATGAGCTTAGAAGCAATTATGGAGTTTATCAACAATGGCACACTTTTAAATAAAATCAACAAGACCTTCATAACCCTTGTCCCAAAACAAGGTGAGCTGAATCAATTCTCTGATTTCAGACTTATTGTTTGTTGTAATTGCATTTACAAAACTATCTCAAAGATTATAGCTCAAAAGATTACTTAAAAAGCACATCTGCCCCACCCAATGGTCTTATATACCTGGAAGGGTGATTGGAGATAACATACTCATTTTTCAAGAGCTTATCAACAATTACTCTAAGAACAAAGGGATTCAAATATCATTCAATGTGTAGGAAACTTAAACTAACCAATCTTTGTTTTGCAAATGATTTAATTTTATTGTCCAAGTCAAATGCAATCTCCATCTCCACTCTAATGAAAGCTCTAAAAGTTTTTCAAAGAATTTCTAGATTACAGGTGAAATGCTCAAAGAGCAATATCTATACATCTATCAAAAAGTGTTGCTAATTGTATGCAATTGATCTCTGATATTATTAGTTTTAAGTTGCAAGAACTTCTAATGAAATATTTGGGCATTCCCATTTTTGCTCAAAGGGTGAGAACAAGAGACTTTATGGATCTCTTTAATAGAATTCAATCAAGAATATCATCTTGAAGTTCTAAATACCTTTCAGCAAAAGGAAAAGCTCAACTTGTAATCTCAATACTAAATTCCATCAACATTTATTGGGCAACTCATTTGGCTTTTCCAAATTCCATCAACAAACCAATTGACAAGTTGCCCAATAATTTCTTGTGGTCATGTAGTAATGATAGAATTCATGAAAGCAAGGTGAGATAGAGTGAGGTGTGTACGCCAAGGATTTAGGGAGGACTTGGTATCTACTCTATCAAGAACATGAACACCATATTGCTTACAAAGAGACTTTGGAGACTTATTTATGACAAACAATCATTGTGGTGTAAATGGATCTATACTTACTTCATAAAGAATAGAAGCATATGGGCTCTTAACATCAAACACTTCCCTTCTTCTACCTTAAAAGCTGTCCTGAAATTAAGAAACAGGTTTCAAGATGACTTCATTGCACTGGTGGGGATTGGTTAATCTCTTAGCTTTGGGTATGATAGTTGGCTTTTAGTAGGACAACTTATCAATGTCAATCAAATTACTTCTCTCAAAACTTCAATTCTACTAAATGCTTCAGTTACAGCAGCTCATTCAGATAAGGAGATATTCCAACATTCATCATTACTTAGTCCTCTCTTCTTCTAACATACATTGGTGAAGATGAAGACAAACACATCTGGAGGCACATCAATGATGGCATATTCGCTAACGAGTCTTGTAAGAAGTTAATCTTCAAACATCTGCCCACAACATCTTGGACCAAATCAATTCAGTGCAACAATATCAACGCTCAAGTTGCATTTACCTTATGGATTGCAATGAAAGGTAAGCTGAAAATTGTCAGCAAAATTTCCAAATATATGCACCTAACCAACTGGTTCTCATTATACCAAAAAATTGAGGAAAACTTTAAACGTTATTCTTCAAATGCAACTACATTAGAGGCATTTAAAGAGAACTTCTCAGAAGATGTTTAATAGTTGAAGAATTAAATAGTTTGGACAATGTCAAATCTTGGCATTTAACTAGCAATCACACCAATAACATTGCTTACAAATGTTTCTAATTAGTTCTCTTATCAATAGTCACAGCAACTTGGAATGAAAGAAACTACATAATCTTTCAAGACAAAAGTCTCCCTAAGGAACAATTAAACAAGCAACTTGTGTAACATATAAGGCTCCAAATCAACATTCAAAATAACATATTGCAAGAAAAGCAATACCTGCTTTCCATTTGGAATGTCTAGTTTCCTTTTGCTCATCGTTTAAATTTCTACTTGTAATCCTTGATTGTAATCTCCAATGACATTTAGCAATGTATTTTGTATGTATAGCTAGACTGTCTTTCAAGGCTTAATGCATTAAATTTTTTTCAAAAAAAAAGTTAATTGAGACTATTTTATTTTAAGCAATTACACCACAATGATCATAAGGACGACATATTATTAATTTCTTATCTAAATAAAGAGATTTTTACTAGTTACTTATCTAGACAACATCCTAATTCAAGTTTTATTTTTTTATAATGTATGACCACCATGAAATTGTTGCAATAAAGATTGCCCTTATTCTACCTTACATTTAAGTAATTTCTACACAATACAAGACTTTTGCATACAATTTGTAGCATCATGCTAGGGCAATTTCTTAACTATTTGATTTAATCATTCAATAATGATAACTAAGGCATTCCATTGATGTAGGTTTGTTCAAAGCGTTGGACACATGCCTACCTGTTAGTTTATGCCTTACAGCCAATCGCTTTGGTTGTAGTTTAGTGACAAATTATTTAAGGACATTCTTTATTTTGTACACGTTTAGATGTATATGATAAAGTCCATGAAATAATTGTACATTGCAAATGAGATTATAATTATGAGATTCATATTGCATTTATGTATTATTCCTAAATGTTCCTAGTCATTGTTCTATTAAGA
>JANZXP010000009.1:5277940-5289609 GCA_027576715.1 Erythroxylum flavicans
ATGAGATATTTAATAAATAAGGATCAATATGAGATATTGGATTTTATTTAGACAAAATTGGTATTTAATTAGAATTATAAATAATTCTAATTAAAGTTTAATTGAAATTAGACTTTAATTTCAATGAAATTACCAAAATGCCCGGAACTTATTATAAAATGACTTAAGCTTTATTGAGCTAGTACTTCTAGCTTAACCCTCTCTGTAAGAGCTACAGAGTTCTCTTAACTCATTATGTGGATACCGTTAGAGGCCGAACATTTGTACAGCTACAGTGGTTGAAACAAATCGGTTTCGAAAATGATTCGAGAGATGCGACAAGATAAGAATCAAGGTTCAAAATAAGGTACGAATTAAGTTTCCGTTTTATTATGATTTGTGATAATCATTTTATAAAATTAAAGAGTTCTTAATTTTTGAGAAATCGAAGATTACAAAAAAGTTTCGCAATTATTCTGTTGCAGTTAGAATCAGATCCCGACCTGATTTTTCAGCACCACCGTGATATCAAAATTGCAATTTTATCCATTGGCAGCAAAAAAGTTACGAGTAATAGAATTTAGAATCCAAAATTTGTGAAACGCTGCTGCTTTGCTCCTGGAAACCAACGTAAAAGATGAACCACAAACGTCTTCCGCGTGTCAAGAAATTATTGGTCGAGTAGATACACATAAGAGTCGATGATATGGTTTGATGTCAAATTTATCCTGTAAAAGCCAAATGTGTAAACGTACAAAAACTAAGCTCTGGCAGTGGCTGTGTTGTGACTTCTCAAACTTGAAACAAGACTTCGTTTGTCCTTGTCCAGAGCTTCAATGGCTTTGTGTGCATATGGCCATAGCCAAAACCTCTCCAATTTTATCTTGAAAAGCAGAAGCATTGGCAATGATCATGTAAGAAGAAGAACAGATTCTATGATGGTTAAGATGGTATCATCATCTTCATCAACTGGCGCAAAAGCATACGAGGAGGGACAACTACAAATGCCAAAGTGGGCAGGAGAGACCCCTCTTTCTCGTCTTGTTCAATCAATCATTGCCTTCAAGCCTCTCTATTCTTTCCTCAAGCTCGGTGCCAGACAAGTCCTTATAAGGTTCCCATTAATTAAGCACCTGTGACTGTAATCTTTTAAGTGTTTGAGCATGCCTGCTTTTGTCTAGAAATTACTGGTTTGTTTTCCAAATAATGTGCGTTGATTCTATCATGTTTAGTAGTGAAAGATGACTGTGTTTTGGAGCATTTATGTCAAGGGCCTCTATCAATCTTTTGATATTTGTTTTCTTCTGTGTTTTTGAGGGGATTTCCCGTTGATAACAGATAAATGTAGAGTGGGAACCACGTCGATCTGCTAGTGGGTTGCGGTTATGATAATTATTTCTTCACAGTGTACAACTATGTTTAATTACTGTTACTCTAAATGATGATTTGGGTGAATTCTGGGTGAAACAGGACAGCTGAGAAGAAAGATATTCCATGGAGGGAGTTGACGAGGGAAGTACTGGAATCTGATGTCTACAAGGAGTTAGAAAGCGTTCAGAATTCTTCAGTGATATACCCTGACTGTGATTTTCTTCACTGCTTACAATGCTTTTATTACAGATAATATGGCTCCTTCTAGTGTTGTTAGGGTAGTGACGGAACTTTTGAATCAGAATTTTTTGAAGACATAAGTTCAGAATCTGAAAGCTTCTCTTTAAATTCCCTAGTGGGACTACTTCCAGTTTTCAACTTATCCGAAATCCCCATTTGTCACGTAATAAACATTAAGTTACTTAAATTTTCGAAAAAAAAAATTTACTTATAAATTTTCTTGTTGCTTTTCTCTAAAAAAAAGAAAAATGTAGTTCACTCTTAACATTTGTCTTCCTCTAGTTTTCCAAGGGTGCAATTCTCACTTGGAGATTGCTTCAGCATAGATTTACCTACTCTTTGTAGAAAATTCACAAGTGATATAAGGATGAAATGGGTTATATACAAAAATATGACTCATAATCTGTTGCCTTAAAGTTTTGGGTTCAGATATGATGTTCTAATTGTATATGGACTTACTGAGAGTAATGATAATAGAAATCTTTTTCTTTTCATTTTTTCACAACTTTTACATTAATTTAACAAAGATGCAGTTATTTTCCTTTTTGATACTTCCAAGTTAACTTGCCATTCCTTGCATATTCTATTCTCTTTGTAAATAAGTTGAGTAACATTGGCAAAATGGGCAATTTTCAGATTATCTAAACTCCTTCCATGCATATGATGAGGGAAATCTGTCATGGCTGGTAAGAAATTGTTTTAGTTGTATTTGATGATGTGCATTGCTCATTTATTAACATATTCCAACACTTCTGGTTTTGAAGTTGATCTCCTACTTCATACTATTCTTTTCAAAATTTTAAAATTGTAATTTTCATAAATCAATTATGTGAACTGAACTGGTATTCTGGTCAAGCAAATATAATAAACCTTAGATTGATATCTCATCATTTTCTTTCTATTAATCTGGTCAAAAAGAACATTGCTGTTGTGCTTTTGTACTGAATTTTTACTCTTTTACATCTACAAACACAGATGAAAATAATCCTCCTATGTTAATTTTGTCTCTGATTCCAGGCTGCTGCAGAAGCAGAACCTGCAACCATGGCAATGGTGAGACGAGCGATACCTGATGCTTCTTCACTAGATGAAGCAAATAGAGCAATGAGAGGAAATTGGCTTCAAACTATTGAGCAACATCATTTACAGCACTCTGGGAATCATGTAATAAAGGATATTCTTGATGTTGGATGCTCTGTTGGAATCAGCACAAGATTTCTTGCTGATAAATTTCCTAATGCAAAAGTCACAGTGAGTCTCAATATCCAATCTTAAAAATTTATTTCAAACTAGTAGCTATAAAAATTATTGAAATTCATATACTCTGAAACTTCAACGTGGATGCATTGACCTCAATATAGGTTCTGAATCACATCTGGTGCAGGGGCTAGATCTATCACCTTACTTCCTTGCTGTGGCTCAATTCAAGGAAAAGAAAGTTGCACCCAGGCAAAATCCAATCAAGTGGATACATGCTAATGGGGAAGAGACAGGATTACCGTCCAAATCATTTGACCTTGTTTCCTTTGCTGCTGTGGTATGCCATTTTCCCAAAAGTAACACCCTTAAGCTTTTTAAAACAAATGACATAAATGTTTTCATAAATCATGACACATATGTTATGAGGTTGACCATTATGGCGCAAGGTACATGGTGACTTCTGTAACATGCTTTCACAAGCAAAAGGTATGCGAGATATTTTACTGCTTACAATTTGGCGATTCCTTCCATCAAGACAATTGAATCATAAAGATCTTTAGCCTCTTGATGTTGAATCTTCTTGGCCGTGTCGATCTCTCATGGAACATACTCCATGTTTCTTTGACTGGTAATGCAAATATGAAAAGTTTTTAGTTTATACGAAGGGGCAAATACATTCTGTTTTTTTTTCTTCTCTAAGTTTTTCGCTCCACAAAAGTCGAACTGGATTTGGTGATGTATTTCCGCTACTACGGCATAAATATACTCAAGACCTTTCATCAGTTCCAACTTTAGATATCTATTATCATTTTCTGAAGTCGAGTGCTTTATATACCATTGAAGATATGTCTAAGAAGGGCTAAACTGCAATGGCCCAAATCTGAACGTTGGTGCATCTCTCTTCTTCATCCAAACTGTCCTGTTATGAGATAGGAGGAAGAATCATGCACTATCTATTGAGGCAATGAAATCTTTTTTTCCTTTCTCCCACTACTAGTTCTGCATGATTTCTACTACACACAACTTTTTGTCCTGCGAATGCTGGCTTATGATGATTGTGTATGCAGAATACTCCTCACACCGACCAAGATATGTTATGTTCAGAACTTGCTCAGGAAGTAGATAGTGAAATTGTCTAGAAAGGAGACCATAAACATAACAACAACAACAACAACAACAACAACTCCATTACACAAGGCTTTTTGCTTTGTGAGAGTTGGGGAAGGGACATTAATTGTTCTCAGCGTTCTTTTTGCATTTTATAAAAAGATTATTTTCGTGACTTGAATCCATAATCTTTTAGTTACAGAATTTGTTTTTAAAATGATAACTTGATAATGAGAACAGAATTTGTTGTATGATTGCTGCCTTTGAAATGAAATTAAGATTGTAGTTGCTTTTTTATTGTTATATTGCGAGAATCTCATCCTGTACTAATAGTATTAATGCTTAATATTTAGAACACGCTTTACATGCAGTTACATGAATGTCCTGAAAGAGCTATAGTTGGTTTACTGAAGGAAGCATTCCGAGTACTTCGGCCTGGAGGCACAATTGCTTTGACAGATCAAGCAGTAAGGCCTAATTCCTCAATGTCTTTTTTCAATGTTTTTCAAATGAAACCATTAATCGTTTTTCTTTTTCTTGCAGCCAAAATCAAAGATCCTTCAGGTATGGTCGAGTACTTTATTCCGCAGTTCATGTCATTGATCACATAAAAGTAGTTTATACGCTCCCTTTGGTCCTTTGTTTGCATCCTGAGTGTATGATGGCTGACTAGCTGTTTGTTAGGCTTAATTATTTAAGATAATTGAATCAGTTTTATTTTTCTAACTTTGATTAGCGTTATAGGTTTACATACATGCTTGAGATGACATGTTTCTGTGGCAGAATCTTATGATGTCCAATGTTGTTACAGGAATTGTCTCCAGTTCTATTTACATTACTCAAGAGCACAGAGCCATTTTTAGACGAATACTATCTGACTGATCTCGAAGGCAGACTAAAGGAAATTGGTTTTGTTAACATAGGAAATGTTCTCACAGATCCACGACACATGACTGTAACCGCCACTGTTCCACGTTAACATGCATGCAATTGGAATTGACTTGTGTTCAATGCACATTGGGTATTCTTGTTGAAATTTGGTTTTGTTACTATCATCTCTGCATCCTAGTAGGCCTCATCTAAAAGTTGGTCTCAAATAAACAAATTTAATTTTATAGATCTAGGTTTTAAATATTTTCATCAAAGAGTAATGAAAGGACCCGTTCTGGAGTTCCTTTCTAGAACCCAAGTGGAGCCCTCCCAGCAACTCCACAATAACCCTTAAATCGATATCAAACTCAAACGAAGGGTTCTTGCAAAGTCAAGTCGTTCAATTATTTAAAATTTTTTATACTTTAATAATAAAAAGCAAGGAAAGTAGAGGGAAATTTTTGTTTTAATTCATTGTATTGAAAATTTTGACATTATATCGACTGCATTTTGACATTGCCAAAATTTCATTGCCAAAATTTTCAAAAACCTTGTAAAATTTTAAAACAATTCTATATTCACATTAATTGCTCAACTATCTCAAGTAATCCCAAATAAATAATTCTTAACAATCACAACAATAAACCCTAAAAAGCTAAAACATATTCATGCCTTTCATTTAAAAGCCTTTATAAACATTCATTCTTTACACAAATGTAAATATCAAAATGACATAAGTACAAAGTAATGTTGAGGGAGTCTCAATTACTGCAATACCTGTATGTACGCCTGAGATAATTTGTTTAAAAACATACAAATAAGGATAAGCTAAATGAGCTTAGAGAGTGTAATCAATTTATAAAAAAGTTAAACTTTTCATAACAACATAAATGTAATATTCTCACATAATCATAAAGCTCATGGTAAAGCATTTTTTATAACAATTTATTGTGCATTATAACAATTGGTACTCAAATAACATTTCATAAAACACAATTTCAAATTTTCTGAAATATTATTTCGAAAGGCTTTTTTTGAAAATAAACTAATCATATAAAAGTTATCATTTTCCAATTTTCTTTTTTCCCTTAACCAATAAACAATGGTGATAATAAGTTTTATGAAAAGTTTTATACTAAAAATAAGTCATCCACTCAAATTGGTGTCATAATGTGCCCTTCAAATCGCTTTTATCATAAATAGTGGCTGCACATGATTTTCCTTACTTAACATAGCCCACCACTAGTTTCTTTGCCATACGGTACATTAGGCTTAAAGTCATAGCGCTGGTTCTACATCACTTACCCACAACTGATTAACTACTATTTACGAAGTTGGTTCTGCATCGTTTACTCGTAATAGGTTAACTACTATATACTAATAATTAAGGAGTTGATTCTGCATCGTTTACCTGTAACAAGTCATGAAGCTAGTTTTACATCGCTTACCCGTGACTGGTTAACTATTATTTACAAAGCTGGTTCTATATACAGAATGAGTCTGAACGAGCTTTAAAAGCCCCAAAATGTGCTTTGAGGATTTGAATGACACTTTTGAATGAAGCTGGATGATTTGGTGAATAGTATTTATGGAAGAATAGTAAATCCATGTGTTTAGTATTTTCACTTGAATAATGATTTTGGGAATTGAACCTCGAAAAATTGATAAAAACCTGAAATAGGTATTAGAGTCTAATGATACTAAAATGTATTGAAAATAAGCCCAATCGAATCAATTTCGGGAGTTTCAAAAGTTTAGGGTTAAATGCCCTTTTTGGAAAATAATAAATATTAACGATTTTAAACACATTCGAAATTTTTAAAAACATCCAATCAACAAGTATTGACCCTAATTAGATTATTTCATGGTCAATTTGATGATAAGCCATTTGTGAAATATTTTTGGGATTTAATTCGGTTAGTTGGTGAAGTAAATACATTAAAGGGCAATTTGATCTTTTTGTACTCATTAAAGGGCAATTTGGTATTTGTACAAGAAGTTAGTAGATTGATGAGTCATTAGAAGAGAGTGGCATGGTAAAAGTGTAAATACGAGACATTTTGATAAAGTTGTAATTATAAGATGTTATTACCGATAAAGGTGTAATTATAATAAAAATTGGGGGCAAACTTGTAATTAAACAAAGGCTTAATCTTCTTTACACGTTGGTAGTTGGACATTGATGAAACGTAGAGAAAGAAAAAAAAGAAGAGAAAAGAGAAAGGAGAAGAGAGAAGAGAGAGCTACCTATTTTATAGCAAGTCATTTAAATATATATTTACACTACTTATATGTAATGACTGTTTTTACAATATCTAAATAACAAGTAAGGTGAATAAGATAATATATATTTACAATAAAAGAAAACAAACTAAAATCAAATCAACACGATCAAAGAAACTAAGACAGTTAAATCATGAAAATTTAGCTAATGAATTAATGGTACTTGGACTTTAAATCTCCTATAAGATTTCTTATGCAATCATGATATCATTAATTAATTTATTCTAAAATTCATCGGACAATGTAAATTCCTAAATTATGTTAATATCTTTCTTAAGACTATTAAAACCTAATTTCAGGACGATTATTGGAATCTCTTTCTAATTAAAACCTCAAAATTTTATTATTCATTTAACCTTAATCTAGAAGATTTATGTCAACTTATCTCTAGGCTTGTGTGCAACTCCTTTAGTTATGTTATATTTTTTCATATATTGGATTCCTCCGTCTCAATTGCATAAAATCATACATGAAATCATATATTAGTAATATTAATTCAAGAATAAAGAATAATATTAATTTAAGAATAAAGAAGAACACATAATTACACTACTTATATGTAATTACAAAAAATATTAATATTAATATTTTTCCTTTTGTTTTTTTATACTTCATAAATGGGTAAAAGTTAATGTCAAGTGCTAGAAACTCTGAATACTAATGCAACAACTACTTACGTAGACTTCACAAAATACAACTGGTAATACAACTCAGACTAGTAGGAGGATTAAACTAAGGGCAAAAGGATCTTCTCCTAGAAAATCTAAAGTTGTTGATAATTGAGAATTTGGATACCAACTTCTAGTTATGTGTTAGTTTTATTTATGTATTAGTTATCATTTGTTTGATAACTTTGACATGATTTGGTTCACAGTTTGAACATGGTTTGACAATGTTCTATAAGTGTCATATTGTAAAATTGCTATCCGTACTTTGCTCAGTGATACAGAATTAGTGGCTTAGTTTTAATATATTTTGTGTTAGTGTTTGATCCATGTTTCATTTATGAATGCAATCATTTTGACTAGCTTATTTGTTGTGTATAACATATGATCCAAGTTTAGGTATTTATGGTATTGATATGTTAATGATATAATTGTTAATGCCAGAGTTCTGAATTATGGCCCATGAGTATTATTTGAGAGTTGTTATATTAATGTGATTATGGACATATTACAGCATTGTCCACAAGTTTTATTTGCTCCTTGTCTTCATTTCTCACATTATCATACCATGGAACAAGTCATAGCTACATACATATTTAATGTGATTATGGACATATTACAGCACATATATGTGTCTTTCTACTTCCAATTAATAATAATCTAAGTGAATCTACCATCAATACTATGGTTGGGTTCCCATTTGCATTTGATAATAAATAGATGTCATGATCTAAGAATTATGCACCAGATAAGTTAAATTTGTTAAATTCTTTCTAACAAGGTCCCAATATGAAATCGTTTTCAATAAAAAAGATAAGAAAAAAATCTCTTTATCACATTAATTATCGATGAAATGCTTAAGCTAGCCTGTTGAAACTGAAATTGACCAAATTAATGAGGTCAACAATAAGTTCAACAAATTAGGAGTAATTAATTCCATAATTTCTTTTTCATTACCAACCCAACAATGAAGTTTGCAAATGCCTAAACATCAACACAACACACTACTTGCATACTTAATGGTTTTCTTGTTCTTTCATGACAACATACTACCCCTAGTTGCAAAAAGAGAAAAAAAATGCATTTCAAATTTTAATTGTTACGATGTCTCCATATTTGTGCTACTTATATTGGACGCCCAAGCTATGAAATCGTATGAGACCTACAAAATAAAGATACAAACACAAATATTAGGCTTATAAAAAATTTGCATTATGCAGGTAAATTAGTACATATACTTACTTCTTGCTAACCACAATGCATCTTAGGAACAAGACTTTTACCCCAACGCACAGAAGATGTTTGACATATTTTCTGACAAGAAAAAAACTTCATCTCATTTACAAATACTATATAACTACAAGACACCTTCAATTTGAATATTGATTAAATTTTTTATACTAATGGCATTGTTAAAAATCAATAATTGAAATACTTACTTTTCTATTGATGCATTCATAGAAATGTTGGCCATTGTTAGGCTATAACAATGAATATATATTAAAATTACTTTACCGTTGAACATAATGCTTTCTCTCGACAAAATTGATAATATATCCTTTTAGCTTCTACTACATTATCAAAATAACAATAAATAACATCCTTAAATTCATTAACACTTTGACACTTTTCCTATATTAAATATATACCAGTGCTTAATTAACTAAAGCTACATATTTTTAATTTCTAGTACCTATATTTGTTTATCCTATTTCAATATCATCACACAAATATTTAATTAGTAACTTAAATGTGCTTGAAAAGATAGGTTCTCTACTTAAAAGTTGCTTTCGAAAAAGAAGTCAATGTAATTTGCTTTAATTGCAAAATTCTGATCATTTATGTATTAATCTAGTAGTAACATCTTTGATTTAATCTAATAATAAATCACTAAGAATAAATTAAGGTTTGTTGATGACAAGGTTAAAATTGAGCATGATTTGATTGTGTGAGTAATTGCAGATGGTAAATTATTTAGGGACATAGTGGATTTTAAATTCAACTTTGAAGGATTTGGTAGTAGTATTCATATATATTACATCCCCATAGGAACTTGGAACGAAATACACAAAGAATTATGAGATGAGTTGATAGAGTTAGATCCTCAACCACATTTTAGTCATGGAGTAATAAAATCTATTAAGAAGTAAAGAATATGAATAGATTGATGTTATTCTTGATGGAATTATATGAAGGATATGATCAAAAGAGAAATCGGATGGCATTACATAATTCTTTACCTACTATTAATGAAGATTATTCAATGATATTGAGAGTAAAAGCTTAAAAAGAGGTCTAAACAAGTTTTGAAGGCTTGAGATAAGTGATCAAGATAAGTACACAAAGTAAGTAATCCTATTATCATAAAATCATTCATAAAAAAGGGATACAAAGAAGTTTTAAGTCAAAGAAAGACAAAGGTCACTGTGATTATTGTGATCAAGAAGAGTATTGATGTTATTCTTAATGGAATTATATGAAGGATACGATCAAAAGAGAAATTAGATGGTATTGCATAATACTTTACCTACTATTAACAAAGATTATTTAATGATATTGAGAGTAAAAGTTTAAAGAGAGGTTTAAACAAGTTTTGAAGGCCTGAGATAAGTGATCAAAATGAGTACACAAAATAAGTAATCATATTATCATAAAATCATAAAATCATTCATCAAAAAGGGATGCAAAGAAGTTTTAAGTCAGAGAAAGACAAAGGTCACTGTGATTATTGTGATAAAAAAGAGTACACAAAAGATAACTGTTTCAAGTTGGTGAGGTTAGTAGTTAATGTTAACATTACAAACCGTACCCTTTGAAAAGGCAGTAGAAGGAGAAATTTCCACGCTAGAATAATTGAATGTTAGAGTAGAAGACATCATAAGATTGCTTAAGGGAAAGGGAGAAATTCTGCAACACCGTCAATGCAAAAAGAGTGGAGAGATAACTATTTCTTTTGTTAATAAATCTAATAGTTTATGTTTCACAAGTTTTAGATACAAGCTCTTAGGTCATTGATACAAAAGTTATAATGAGTCCTAAGCTAATTGTTTTCCAAAACTTAATCAATCTCAACATAGCTTTCATGATTTACTTACTTGATATTTTAACCAACATGTTAATAAAACTGAAAATGTTCATTTAACATCGAAATTCCTTTTACATGATAGATAGGGGATGTTTTTTCTAGATAAAAAATTAGGGATGCACATTCTAAAAGGTTGTGTCTGATAAAAGAGTTGCAGAAATTACATATAGATAGCATTACATATCTAATAAGACATGAATAACATATAACACATTCAATTTTTCAAACAACATTACAGAAATTAAAAGATATAGTTGTAAGTAAAAGTAGGTTGCAGAACATTACTGATTGTGGAAAAAAATTAAATCATGTCCAAACTCATCTGCATTACACACATGAACATAGTCAGTTACCCACCATCTCACACTATCAACTCCATTCAATGCACACCCCAAAGAAGAATTGAGAAATTATATTCAACAAAAGAGACAACGAAGAATGATGAGACAACGAAGAATAGTGTGAAACGCTTGCTACAATGAAGAATGGTTTGTAGCTAGTGTGAAAAGAAGCTAAAAATGTTTATAGCTGGTTTGAGACCACTTTGTCCTACAAAGTGTAGTGAAGAAAAGGTATACGACATAAAATCCCAATTTGAAAGGAAAACAATCTAAATGGACAATTTACTTAAGTTGTTTAATTAACTCTTATCTTTATAATTTTATACAGCTATAATAAAAGATGTTTAGAGTTTTTGTCTTTTGTGGCTTTGTAACACCTCACTCCCGCTGGACCCGAACCCGATATCGACAGTGATACCCGAATCCGTGCCCCGCGAGGGTGGCGTGTCATATCACTTCATTAAACAAAAGTCGGTATAATTTTTTTTTGTAAACTCTTTACACTTATCACTCATGTGGGCCCACTTT
>JANZXP010000009.1:5294427-5309634 GCA_027576715.1 Erythroxylum flavicans
TCTCTATATAATAACACATTAAGGTGCTGTTTATTTACACACCTCTTTCCCTACAATACCTTTGTCTTATCTGACATTAGTTATCCTATATGACCTAATTTTTGGTTTGCCTTCTTTATGGTTATTATTTAAAAATGTCTTAGATCTGCTATTCCTACTAAACTTTTGGTTTTAGTCTAAGATCATGTTCCTTTTCTAATTTCAATTAGCATGAAATTTGTCTTCTAGCTGTCTTGCGTAAATGAATTTGTTAGATCTTGAAATTAGGGATCACTCAATACTTTATTCTTAGCTTGAAGTTGGTGCTCTCTTGTTGAACTTGAAACAATTATTTATTTATCTCTATAATTTTTTTTTTAATCTGTTTGACCTCATGAATAAGATTTATGGTACTCATTTGGAATGATGTAACATTATCAGTCAGTATACATGTGAAATGCTGTTGCTGGCATGATAAAGGGGGTGATAAATTTTATGAGTATAATTCTAAATATGATAAGTTGTTTTGGTTATATTTTACAATATGGTCATTATCTAATTACAAACTTTTCTACAAATACAATACATTTTGACTTATTCTATACTTAGATAGTGAACCTTTAATCTTTACAAAAAGTGTTTGTGGTGGGATTTGGATCTAAAAACAGGTTTTGTTGACACAACTATACAAATTTATTTTTTCTTCAAGATTCCATCCAAACATGGTTTAAATCATGGATTGCTAAGCATATTGTGATTTCAAACAATTTCAACAATTGCAAATGATGCAGTGCAATTGTAATAAATTGCAATAATAGTTTGGATTGCAATTGCAGTATTGTGTCCACAATTGCGATTGTGGTATGAATTGTAAAGCCTTGCAGCCATCATATGTTAAAATTATTACTTTAGTGATATGAAGTTGGTAGATGATTGTTAATTAGATCTTGATCTAATTGGGTTCAATACTATTAGGAAAGTCATATTTATATTAGGAAAAGTTAGACTTTATATGATTTCCTATTTATTCCTAAGATCACTTTTCCTCATGTAATTGGTTCATACTACTATATAAAGGTTATCAAGCTCTCAATTAACATTCTATGATTTTGAAATGGCATTAGAGCCAATTTAATGCCAAATCTTCAAAAACTTTTACCATAAAACCTTTTGACTTGTCCAAAACTCTTACCTCCACTCACCACAACCAAAAATCAAACGCATAGAAACAACCAGGAGGTGTCGGCAACTAGTACAGTATCGGCAGTGTCGCCGAAAAATCATCCATGTGCTGGCGCATGACACCCACTCTCCGTCGTCTGACAACCACCGACAACAAATCGTTAACAGGGTTCTGGTCTTGTTTTATGTCTAAACCAACTAGAACTTGGTTATCTTGATAGTAGTGTAGTCTTTCGTGTGTATCGGAACATCGTCAAGAGTGTTACTAGCATTTGTTGGTCAGAAAGTTTGTCAAATATATCATAAGGATGCTAGACTCCAGTAATAAGTCATTGATGAATTTCCTAACAACTGTCTCAACAGTCGGTTCTTCCAATTTGCGAATCGCCAAACAATGCTTGAATGGTAATAATTATTCTTTCTAGTTGAAGAATTTAGAATTGTTCTTTAGAGGTAAGAGAAAACTGTCCCGCCTCACATTTGATCCCCCAATTTATCAAAAGATATTGGAAAACTTGCAAGGTGATGATGAACAATTACTACGTATCATTTTGATTCCACAGAATTTGAAATCTCAATCTTATTTTACTTGTAAGCAAGCTTGTGACTGTGCTAAGCTTCTTTATTCCAGCAATATGCTTCGCATGTATTATATTGCTGTGGAGTTGTTTCAGTCTAGATAGGAGGGAAGTTTGATTTTGGGAAAGTGAAACGTGCATTTGCAAAGTTGAATTGTGAGTATGCTAAGCTTCTTTATTCCAACAATATGCTTCGCACGTGTTATATCTCTATGGAGTTGTTTCAGTCCAAATAGGAAGGAAGTTTGATTCAATACTTTGGGAAAGTGAAATGTGCATTTGAGGAGTCGAATTCTCTATTTTCGGTTACATCTAATGTTAAGTAGATTCAAGTCCAAAGGGAGCACTCGGTGATTATGATATTTTTGGTAGGATGGAAACCCAAGTTTGAACCTGTATGAGCACAAATCCTAGGAGTAGACCTTCCATCCTTAGCTGAAGTATACTCTAGACTCTCTCGATCTATGGCTGAGGAGAGTCCACCAGAGAACAACTCTGATAAGTTAGCAATTGTGGCACAATTTGGCATACAAGTGAAAGGAGGTCATGGGGGTAATCCAGGAGGATGCGGTAGAGGCTCATTGCTTCATTGCACACATTGTGATAGAGGTGGGCATGATGAGATTGCTTTTGGGATTGGTATCCCATGTTCTTGCCGCCACACTCCTTAACAGAATGAGTTAGCTGAGAGAAAAATCCAACACATTGTCGAAATAGTTCATACCTTGTTAATCCAAATGAATGTATACAAAAGTTTATGGGGAAGTGCTATAGTCATTGCATGTTTTCTTATCAATCGAATGTCATCTTTTGTGTTGATTGGTAAAACTCCATTTTTTTTACCCTTTTTCCTTACCAAGATCCTTTCCCTATTAATCCTTAGATATTCAAATATTTTTGTTTTGTTCATCAGCTTCAACTTGGCACGGATAAATTAGATCCCAAAGCTATAAAATGCATTTTTCTTAAGTACTCTTGTATGTAGAAAGGGCAGAAATGTTTCGACCCTTCTTTAAATTGTTTTTTTTTTTGTCTGCTGATGTTATATTCTTTGAAGACAACCCGTACTTTTCTTACACTAAGTTTGTCTCTATTGACACTAATGAGGGGAAGTATTAGGAAAGTCATATCTATATGAGGAAAAGTTGGACTTTATATGATTTCCTATTTACTCTTACGATCACTTTTCTTTATGTAATTGGTTCTTACTAATGTACAAAGGCTATGAGGGTCTTGAGATGCTATCAAGCCCTCAATTAACATTTTTGATTTTGACAAATAACATGAATAGGATTGCATTTGATTTTGAACATATTGTTAATGAACTTATTTATCAACTTTGCCTTTTCTTATCGTTTAAAATTAAGAGCGTATGATTATTTTGTTTGGTTGATTGGTGGAATCAAATGGTTTTACATTTTTTAAGCTGTATAGAGAAAATGACGTCATCGGGAATATATATTTTACATGTGGGACTCACTTTTATGTGTATTTTACTTGGTGAAATTCTGCCTAGTTTGAAAATGATTGTTGAACCTGCACAATACCTACATCTAAAGGCAATAGAATCTAATTTGTGGGATTCAATTGAATTGTACTACTCCGATCTCACCCATTCCAAAAGATGATCGAAGGTTATGATAAGTGATGCATTATAGGAGTGGTTAATTACTGTAACAACATAAAGGAGTGGTTACGATGAGAATGATGATAAGTTAAAACAAGGCTTATCCTTTGTTAAATATTGGTCAACTATTGTTAATATTGGCTGCAACAGCAAAACTTGTATTGGGCTGGCTACCAAGGAAGTTATGTTGATGTCACGCTCCTGCAGGTATGTTCCATCTTTCTTACCTCCCCCAATGGCTGCCAAGGGAAAGGAATCTGAGAAGAAGGTTAGTATTTCAATATAAATGCAAGTATCTTTTACTATTTTTCTTGCATTTCCTCGTGTAGTGTGCATCTTTAAACTGAAGTGCTTTCCGCATGCAGAAGGAGGAGGAAAGGCCTAGAGACAAGGAAAAGGGGAAGACCAGAAATATAGATCATTTTATGGAGGAGCTTAAGCATGAACATGAGATTAGGGAGAAGCGGAATCAGGAACGTGAACATTGGCGTGATGGGCGTCATCATGAAAGTTCAACGGTAAGTTTTTTACTTCTTTTAATCAAAATTGTCTGGAAACTTTGTTTTGATTCGGAAGACAACAAAATATTTTTATTTATACATTTTGCTGTAGGGAGTGTTCTTTTCTTTGCAAATTTTGTATCTCTATATTGTCTTTGAAAGATATGTATCTTGTTCTAGATGCTTGTGAAGTAACTGGTATTGCTATTCTTTTCCAGCCTTCTAGTCGATTTGATGAACTGCCTGATGGTTTTGATCCAAGTGGAAAGCTGCCTGGATCATTTGATGATGGTGATCCACAAACTACAAATCTCTATGTTGGAAATCTTTCACCAAAGGTGTTATTACTGTTTTGATGTTAACTTCTGTCAATTCCCAACAATAGACACTTATTTTTTATAAGCAAAAGGAATTTGTTGCTGATTATTCTTTTCAACCCAGGTTGATGAAAATTTTCTTCTTAGAACTTTTGGAAGATTTGGGCCTATTGCTAGTGTAAAGATAATGTGGCCTAGGACAGAAGAGGAAAGGAGGCGACAAAGAAATTGTGGATTTGTGGCGTTCATGAACAGGGCTGATGGACAAGCTGCTAAAGATGAGATGCAAGGTCTTGTTTAATTTTTATATTTTTCTACTTTCTATGTAATTTTACATTTAGTCTGCATATGTGGCTCCATGGTAGCTGGTCTGGTTCAAACAAAATCTTTTTGAAGATAACTTTGATGCTCTTGATAATCAGGCAGAATTTCTTTGTAATAAGAACATGTCCCCTTTATGTTTCTTTGGCATCTTGTTTTCTTTTGACAGGAAAAGATTACCTCATAATTGAAGAGTGATGTGCTTTATTGAGCCATACATTTTAAAGCCGGATGTGAAAGTATGATAGGAAGAACATGTTTGCTATTTAGATGGGTTGTGATGAGTGGTTTTTCTAATCGTGTGACAGATGACTGTAATGTGTGTTACGCTTTTGTGCAGCTTTATTAGTATAGCAGATAAGCACTTTTGTGTTGATTTTGGCTGGATACTATGCTTTGGAAGAGGCTTTTTTTACAAATTTTCGCATTCAAATGGTAATGGGTTCATGTAAATCTTGTTGCAGGTGTTGTTGTTTACGAGTATGAATTGAAAATTGGATGGGGTAAATCTGTAGCTCTTCCATCACAAGCGCTACCTGCTCCTCCACCTGGGCAAATGGCCATCAGGAGCAAAGAGGTGTGATATGTTTACTGTGAAAAAATAAAAGTCATTTAAGATTGATCTGGCTGTTCTTTTACATAAATGAGATTAGCGTGTATGATGCGAGTACAATGATTTAGGCCTGGAAGAAGGACGTGGATATGTTTTCATTTTTCATATATGGTTTACTAGCTTCAAGGAAATGCTGTATGCTGATTATTATTTTGGCTCTGAAATGTCTAATCTGATTGTTTGATAGGGAGGCACAGTTATTCTCTCTGGCCCATCAGGCCCACCGGTCACTTCTGTCCCGAATCAGAATTCTGAATTGGTAGGTTGAATACCTATACATATGTTTGTTGTAATTGAAGTTCTTCAACTTTTTATGTTGTGAAATTGGGATGACTGGTACAGTTCTTATAATTAAATAGTCTTTCATTTAGGGATACCTTTTAATTCACTGTTGTACTTTAAGATTTTTATGGATTTTTAATTTGACTCTTAATCTCACCCTTCAAATTTATAAGCAACAGCAATATGTCACCTCAAATTTATAGTTAACAGTGTTAATATTGGTGTATAATAAAAGGATTCATCTGTTTATTTGCCTGCATTGACTATACATGACAGACTGTGATTCTGATTTACTATTTTCATTGCTAGAATGTTTTATGCCTGTAAAATTAATATATTATTTGTACCACATTTTGGTTGATGGCTTAGTTCTAATTTCCAGGTTCTTACTCCCAATGTTCCTGATATAATGGTGGTTCCACCGGATGATGAACATCTTCGCCATGTTATTGATACAATGGCCTTGTATGTTTTGGATGGAGGGTGTGCTTTTGAACAAGCTATTATGGAAAGGGGTCGTGGAAATTCTCTTTTCAACTTCTTATTTGAGCTTGGTTGCAACGAACACACATACTATGTTTGGAGACTCTATTCTTTTGCTCAGGTACATCCTATGAATCTTGTATGATAATCACTTTTGCTGCTTGGAATCAGTAATGATGGTAAAACAACACAATATCTGTAGTTCATGATAAAATGTTGCCCTTATCAATTGTTTTATTGTGGAAATATTAGAACTATTTCTCTTCTTATTTAAGGGGTTTGTTTTGGTCAAAACATTATGTTCGGCACTGAATTCAGTTTGTTTTGGAGATGTAGGGTGATACGCTTCGAAGGTGGAGAACAGAGCCTTTTATCATGATAACTGGTAGTGGCAGGTATACTTCGCCAAATGTCTACCATGCTGCATTGCTTTGAAAGAGACATTTGTGTGAATAACTTTGTAGTGGAAATCCACAGTAGTTTAATGGTTTTTTTCTTGTTTGGTATTATTTTTTCTGCAGATGGATTCCTCCTCCACTGCCCACAGCAAAAAGCCCAGATCATGAAAAGGAGTTTGGCAGTACATATGCAGCTGGTAGAAGCAGGGTCTGTATTTAATGGATCTATTGTGATGTCTAAAAGAGTGTGTTTCCGTATGGGTTTGCTTCAGAATTAAAAATTCTTACTTTAAATTGTGCAGCGTGTCGATCCAGAACGAACACTCACTGATCAACAAAGGGATGAATTTGAGGATATGCTTCGAGCATTAACACTAGAAAGAAGTCAGATAAGGGAGGCTATGGGGTTTTCCTTGGACAATGCTGATGCTGCTGGAGAGGTGCCTAATATCAGAGCTATTAATCTCATTTCTATACTTAATGAGTTGGTGTAGGATAGATGGAATACATTCTTGCAATTTGATAATTGTAAACCTAGGGCTGCTGGAATCTTTTAGTTGTTATAGAATATAGGATTTTAATTTATAAAATAAGGTCGGGAAAAAAAAAAATAGGAATGACACCAATGTGCTTCTACAAATCATTTCTATAATTCTCTCCTAAGCATTTAAGAATCTCTCTTAGATAAGGTCTCATGCATGAAAAATCTGTCTATTCTTATTTATGAGAACGTTGAAAAACATAAGTAAATTATATATATATATATATAATGTTAAGTTATATATAAGATTGAAGTCATAGGAACTCTAACTAAATTTCTAAAATACGAATAGAATCTTACTGTATAAGGATTCTTATTCCCCAATAAACTTGAGCTCTGAATAAAATAACAAGGACAAGATAACTTGTGTTAAATCCCTTTCTAATAGGGAAAACTAGGGAAAACTCAACTTAATAGAAAGAACTTAACCACCTCTGTCACTATTCACATCCGTTCATGTGAACACTAATAGTAAGTGTGACACCAAAAGAATGTCATTCTCTATCAGTTGTATTCATCTTACATTTAAACATTTTTTTGGCTTGAAAACTTGTGTATTTTCATTCCAGCTGTTATATGTTCTTTGATTTTTCTCTGTGGATTATTTCTAATTGGATCTTCTCTTTCTAACGATAGTTCTGTAAAAAGTGATTTGAAAAAAATGCAAATTGCGGAGAAGAAAACATGAGAACTATAATTGTATGAATGAGGAAAGGGCTTCAGACTTCCTTCCTATGGTAATAGAAACTTCTAAAGATGTTTAATTCATGTGTTACATCATTTTAATTGCAGATAGTTGAGGTTCTGACGGAATCTTTGACACTTAAAGAAACACCTATTCCAACTAAAGTTGCGAGGCTCATGCTTGTCTCTGACGTCCTTCATAATAGTAGCGCTCCTGTGAAAAATGCATCGGCTTATCGAACCAAATTTGAAGCTACGCTACCTGACATAATGGAGAGCTTCAATGACTTGTATCGGAGTATCACTGGAAGAATTACTGCTGAGGCTCTTAAGGTAAGCTACATGTGGTAGATTTCATCATCAAATTATAACTTTTATTTTCTGCTTTAGTCCCCTTTGTCATCCTGTATCTATGTTTTACCAGGAACGAGTTATGAAAGTCTTGCAAGTATGGTCAGACTGGTTTCTCTTTTCAGATGCATATGTGAATGGATTACGGGCTACATTCCTTCGGTCTAGTAACTCTGGTGTTATACCATTTCATTCCATTTGTGGTGATGCCCCAGAAATAGAAAAAAAGAATGGATCTGAAGATTCGAGTTATGGAGGAAAGGCAAACCAAGATGCTGCATTGGCCATGGGAAAAGGAGCAGCTACGAAGGAGCTAATGAGTCTTCCTCTTGCTGAGCTGGAAAGACGTTGCAGACATAATGGCCTGTCTCTTGTTGGTGGTAGGGAAATGATGGTTGCACGTTTACTGAATCTGGAGGAGGCAGAAAAGCAGAGAGGGTATGATCTAGATGATGATTTAAAATTTGCACAGGGGCATTTGAGTTCTGGAAGAATTTCTAGTGCTCAGAGAGAAATGGATGCTGACATGGAGCCAGTTGGCATGTCAGGATGGAATGTTTATGGAGAGGATGATACGCAGTCACAAAGCAGAAGCTCTATAACTTCAGCCACGACCCTCCCTATTCCCCAGCCTGAACTGAAAGCCTTCACTAAGAAAGAGAAAACTGATCCTGTCCTACCAGCCTCTAAATGGGCTCGAGATGATGATTATGAAAGTGATGATGAGAAGAAGAGAAATGCCAAGGGCATTGGCTTGAGCTACTCATCTTCTGGTGGTGAAAGTGATGATGACCGTCCTCATAAGGCTGATGACGTGGATTTTGTGACAGATGCAAGCACTATAGTACAGCCTGACAGTGGAATAAATGAAGAACAGAGGTATCACATTTCCAGTATATATCTTTAGTTCTTTTTCCAGTATAACGTGGCTTTAAGACAATCTGCTTGCATTTATAATTTGGATTCAATGTGTTGTACAATTGTCTGATTCTGTCTCTTGCCCATCCTTTTCTTTCCTTTTCCATTTTTTATCCTTTTTCTCAGTCAAATTAATTAGTTTCTTGTGGTGCCTTCTTCTCTTCGATGTTCCATGATTGTGATTTCTGATCTTTTTCCTATTTCTCCGTTTTGTGTTTCTTACGACTCTCTCTTGAAACAGAATAGGGGATGGAAGATAGTTTTATTTGACATTCAATTACTGTCTTTCCTTATGTTTTTATATATATATATATATATATATATATATATATATATATTTGTATATCTTTATTTGCCTTTTCATGTTGTTTGCTATGACATGTTTATCAGACAAAAATTGAGACGTTTGGAGGTAGCTCTAATAGAGTATCGTGAATCTCTCGAGGAGAGAGGAATAAAAAGCTCAGAGGAAATTGAGAAGAAAGTTGCAATCCATCGAAAACGACTGCAATCTGAATACGGATTATCAGATCAAGCAGATGAAGTCCCTGGGAATAGTAAGTTACTAATCTGTTGCATTGTATGCATTCGATATTGGTTGTTACACTTTTGCCCACACTTCTTGTTCGATTAACAGCTGTTTTCTGCCTTTTTGAATAGCAATATTTACCCCTTCCGTTGGATGGAGTGATATAGTAATGGTTAGGAATATGGGACCAAGGAGTTGTAGCAGTGGGATTTGGAAAAGTTAATAGAAAGGAGAGGTTGGCTAATAGGAGAGATGGTTGTTCCATGGAACTTAACATGTATTCAGAATGTGTGTGATACACAGTCTATATCTATTAATTACTTCAGTGATTACAGACAAAAAAACTATAAATCTACATATTTATTGAGGATATATTTTAAATTTCCCTAGTTTCAACCCTTATTTTCATATTTCCTGTGATCCATGCATCATATATTTCCAATTTTTCTCTGCTCCATGTTGCTTTTGTATGATCTGTTAGGTTCTTTTAGAAAACTTCATATTCTGAAGTTGGTCTTTCATTCTCACATCTGACTTCGTATATGATGTACTTGCACCTTTTCAATTAATGAACAGAGAGGTTGTCTTCGGAAAGAAAAGATAGACGTGATGATAGCCATGAATCTTCAAAAAAACGACACCGCAGTCAGAGTAGAAGTGAGAGTCCACAACGTAGATCATTGACCAGGGATAGGGAAATCGATACAGAGAGGGACCGGGAGAGGCACAGAGATAGAGAGAAGGCTTATGATTTGGAAAGTGAAAGGCGGGAGCGTGACCGGCGTGAAAAGAGTGGAAGTCGAGAATGGGATGATAATGATAGAGATAGGAGCAAAGACAGGGACAGGGATAGGCGGAGACGAGTGAAATGAATATTTGTCGTACTGCATTTGAGCTTATGTGGATGGGGTCTATTCTATGTGCTGGGAGACCCTCATTCATTGGGAACTTTAGCTTATGTTGTGCATCTCTGGAAGTTCTCTGTTCTGTTTAATGTCAAAATGAAAACAAGGTTCAGATTTGCATTTTTGTTATAATGTTAAAATGTAGGCATGTGGCTTTTATCTTGGTGCATAAAGAAGTGCACTTGTGCAATTAATTACATGCTTAGGTTAATTATGCACATCTATTGCTGGCAAGTGAATTATGTATTAGCCTGCACGTAAACTTTTCTATGTGGTAGAACTGTACAAAGAATTTTACAGAGCAAAGTTGTGGTCTATATATGGAGTTATGGCTTGGATAAAATGAGTTGGAATTTAAGCTATAGGAAATAATGACAACTTAATTTAGACCACCAATGACTAGTTGTCTTGCTCTGTAGTCATGTACGTACAAATTATTATTTTCTTTTGTTCTAAGAAATATTAAAGAGATGTTTCAATAGCTGTAGATGATACTGGAAAGTGGTTTTTCATGTCAGAAATAGCAGTGATACCTCATTTTTTCGACATGATAATTTTTTTATTTTTTATTCTAGATTTTTGTCTTCTCATCTTTAAGTAATTATTGTTGAATTCATCTGTATAGGTGTTTTTGTGAAGTTTTGTTTATATATTCTAAGTATTTCTTATAAATTACCTATGTTGAGCTCAGGGATCTAATTACAAGAACAATCAAAGCACTTCTCTTTGGTCATCTGGTTAATTACTTGGGTCTTTGAAAATTTAGTGCAACTAGAAAGAATGGTTTTAGAGGCGAGGCTTTGACAATGAAAAGGAAGTGTTTTTAGTTTTAGTCAACATTGATTGTACTTTAATAAACTTTTGCTTAACTTTATTTAGTACAACTTATTCAAAGATTACCGACTTTTTAAAGGAGTTTTAAAAGTTCTTCACATTTACCTTCTTTCACTAATTGTCAATTCATATTTATTCAAAATTCGTGTGCCCTTCTATTTATTCTCTCTTTTAAAATTACTGATGGAAAACATGTGACTATGCCCTATAATTAATAAATTTTATTGCTCATTTCCAAGGAACCCTCTTAAGACTTGATATTATCAGAAAAAAGGAAGTTCTCATACTTATAAAAGAGGTGCATATATCCCATTTTATAAAATAACAGAATTTCTTTTAGAATATTAAATCCTGAGAGCTTTTCAAGAATCAAATAAATTACAGTGAATGTTCTTGTCTTTAATCTAAAAGTATAATTGTTGGATTTAATCCATGGGCACATATATATATATATGTATAAATAATTTATATTATGAGATCTTTTAAAATTAAAGGTTTTGGAAATAAGGTATCTAACAAAGTTTGAGCTTTAATGTGTAGAGATTCAACATTTTGATTTTTATTTGATGAGCTTTAATGTATAGACTCAATATTCTGATTTTCATTTGATGATGGGCTAAAAATAGAAATAAAAAACTATATAAAGAATTAGGGTTATGGTCCCTAAGTTAGATGTGTGATTATTATTTTTTAATATCTCATTAGTTAAAAAAGTGAATAATAACTACAAGACTCAAAAATCAAGTTATTCTCATATATTTAGATAAGTATTTTTAATGATTTGACATGATTGTTTATACAATTGGTGATTGTTTTTTTCACCATAAGGAATTTTAAACCCTATCAAGTGATATTAGAGCTTTTTTCATATTAGATCATTGAGAAGTTTTAATTATTTGTCCTCTATATTTATGGATTATTTTTGTTTCTATGGATTCGGTTATTCCATTATATATATCTAGCTTCAACTTTTTGATTATGTTTCGGTTAAATGCATGGATTTAGTCTTCCGGCTAAAAACAAAAAGTGAAACACATGACGATTGGTTATTTTGAAAAGGTTGTTTTCAAAAGCCTTTAATCTTTATCCAATTGTGGTGACCATTGGATGATAATCTGAAACCACTTTATTTGGTTTTATACTTTATTTGATAAAGACTAGAAACAACTTTAGAGTTTTATATATATGTTGCGTGCTTTAGCATCTTGGAATCAAATATTTTATATTATAAATTATGACTTCTGTTCCCATAAATTTAGGCGTAAAGCCTATTTTAGAAACAAATGGGATATTTGGTTAATTGGTACATTCGACTATTTTTACAAATTTTATATTCGGTTCATACATGGTGTTTCAGTATATGCGATTTTGGCATAAATCAATTATACATGCTTTTAGTTTATATTCGGTTAATTAAGGTTAATAAAATCAATGTTCAAATTGATTGTTTAAGGTATGTTCAAATATTGGTATAATTGATCTTTTATTATTATTGTCAAATAAATTGATTGAAACAATATACTGCCAAACTAGCTTCTCTCATGTAAATTAATTTATTTTATAATATTAAGATGGTTGTTTACGTGTAATTCATGAAAATATTCACCAGCCCAAATGAAGGTCAATATTTTGGCCAAAATGCATGTACACTTGTGGTGATAAATATGTGAAAATTATTAAGTTAGCCATGTGAACAATTAATTAGTCCAAAGAAAGGTTAATTGTTTGATAGCATCAAGATTATAACTTGCAAGTTAATCATTTCTGTTCAAAGGCTAAATATTAATTATAGTATCTTGTCTCTTAAATTGTTGAAGGATTTAAAGTATTAGAATATTGAGTCACATAAGTGGCATCATATAGAATAAATTTAGTACATTTATGACATGATTTTATGATTGTATTCAAATGCATAATATTAGCACACACACACGTAAATTGTGAGTTAGACAAATTGCACTCAATTGACATATTCCAGAGTAGGAAACTAAAATGAATATGACATGAATGTGCATTTCCAATTTCTTATACTTTGGTTTACCAATGACAAGAATTGTTGGATTATAATTAGTAATTTGAAATTAATTGTTACAATTGGGAGATTGATGAATTAATATATATATATTTAGACTAGGAAAAATACAAAATGACAAGACAAATTGACACATGAAAAAATTAGGATGACTAAGCCTATGAAATAAGTGACAAATGGCAAATAAATGAGTGACATTTGACATGGGTAATTTATTGACAAATGGCAACAATGATTGAGTGACAAGTGGACTAGTAACTAGATGACATTTGGCAACTTATGGAGGAGATAAATGGCTTACATACCTAATGACATATGTCAAGGTAGCATGATGACACCTTGCACCTAGTTGAATTAAGCTAATATAGCAAAGTTTCTCCTGGAAAATTCACCATCTTCTTCTCTTCTCTCCACCGAAATTTGCTTCTATCTCACATCTCTGTATTTTGGTTTAAGTCTTGCTAAATTTCCACACCAAATTCATACTTTTACCCTTCACAAGATAGCTAAAGAACCAGATTATTATTTTGCTTTGTCCTTGTCGAAAACCAACTTATTTTCACCTTCAATTTGAGATAGTCTTGTAAGCATGGTGGGGTAGAACTTGAGCTAAACAAGTAAGTAAAGTATTGATCTTTGTAGCATGATATAATATAAAGTTTATGATGATTAAATTGGGATGAATTGCATGAGTGTTGATGATGAAATGAGTTCTGGAAAGTGATGTTTGAATGATAGTTTCTATTTTGGTTTTTGATGCATGAAAGAAAATAGTTTATAAGCTGCCAAACGAATGATTTTGAGTCAAGATTGGAGATGAAATTGATGAGGAATTGAAGTATAATTAAGGTATAATTGAGGTATAATTGAGGTATAATTAATGGACTATAATGAAGATGTTTTGAATTTGGTATAAAGGCGTTAAAATCTGGAAAAAAATTGAAGGAATTTGATGGTGAACTTTCGGTTCACTCATCCCACGATCGTGGGAGCTGCATACACGATTGTGGGAAATGCCTTGAAGTGAAGAAAATATTATTTTGTGTGATTATTGAATTAACTAAGGATAAACCAATTTACTTTGGTGCATTTGGACTTGATTGAGGTTTAAAATGAACCTAGTTTGATGTTGGATAAGTTGGTTAAGTGTTTGATAAGTTTAGGTTGTTAATTGATGTCATAATTAAGGAATTGATTGTCTTGATATCAATGTATTGAAATCTAGAAATTATAAGTTGTTAAAGGAATTAAGATGTTCTTATGAATGCGAATATGATTCAACAGATATAAGTAATGTGTATTAGATATAAATGAACACTAGAGAATATAAAGTAATTGTGAGTGAGAATTGGATAATTATATGAACGTATATGATTGAGGAATAAATCAAGCTTCCTTAAGGTATAAGCCTAACTGCAAAATGATAATATCCAAGCTATGATGTAGGAATGGTTAAGATTAGTGATTAAGGACATATAGTCGGGGAAAGTCAATTGAGCATGCATTGAACATGACATATATACATGTGAATAATTGAATAATCATATGATTGATAACTTAATCATGTGTAAAATGTGTGTATTGCATGAAGATAGATAGGTATGTTAATGGGCTAGGCTGGGCCCGGGCTTGCAATGGCCTATTCTGGCCTAATCTTAAAAAATTTCAGGTGAGTTGAAATGGCCCGACTAGTGGCCCAGCCCGGCCGGCCAAAATAGCTCGTGCCCGTGGCCAGGTCGAGGCCAACCAGCCCATAGGTAGGCCTGTGGCCTAGCTTGGCAAGCCTGCCCGAGTCACGAGCAGCCCATCAGGCCTTAGTCAGCTCGGTCGTTTAATATATTTTTAAAATTTTTTTATTTTAAGACAATTTCAAAAAGTTGTAGCTGTATTTTTTAAAATTAATAAATTATAAATTACATAATCATTTATAGTAAAATGTAAGATGAAATTACCCATAAATTATACAAAAATATTATATAAAATAAAAGATATAAAATACGAACCAATTTATATTTATTAAAAATATATAGCAATGATAATGTAGTCATAATTATTTCCTGTACAAACAAGTCAATTTAAACTTTTTATTTTATTTTTCATATTTAGACAATATATACATTATGCATATATGTA
>JANZXP010000009.1:5309734-5319817 GCA_027576715.1 Erythroxylum flavicans
GGGTGAGAGCTTATAGTGCTCTCTTGAGGCTCCCAAAGCTCTCCCAGCTGAAAGCACTTAAAACATTTTATCCCTCTATGCCTTCACATGTTTATCTATATTAAAAAATAGGATTTCGAGCAACATATATGTGAAAGTCACAGCCATGAAATGTTGAAACATGGGCGTGACTTTAAGTCATGGGTGTGACTCAATTAGTCATGCCCATGTAAGGTGAGTCCTGGTCATGATAGTTTTGTCAAGGCCGTGCATGCCGTGATTTGCGTTCTCATGACTTCACTTGATTTTTAGAATGTATGCTCTTCGTCTTCATGTATTTTCTTGTCTCCTCTTGCTCTAATCCTTCTTCTTCTTGTTCCATGGAGACAAGTGAGTGTGAATCTCAAAAAGGCGGCTCAAAGATTGTGCTTTCAACTCATTTTAGCTCTTTTTCTTCCAAATTGTACCTAAAACCAAATTTGAACTCAAGTGAATGTCTTAAGCATTTTCATATCATTAATCACTAAGTGTTATGAAATAAATGAATAATCAATTAAGCACATATCAATCCATATAACAATGTATGAAATTATGATACTTGAAGATATTATCCATTTTTCTTTGAAATATTTGTGAGGCATTTTTTAAACCAAACGGCAAAACTAATCATTTATAATGACCTTGTGGAGTAGAGAAAGCAATATATGGACTACTATCTTTATTCATTTTTATCTACTAAATCCACTATTGCAATCGAATTTAGTGAAAATTTATTTTGCTCTACTCAAGTTTATTGATTTTTCTTTATAGGGTAAAAAATATCTATTAAATAATATATTATCATTTAATTTTTGTAATTTACTACCATCATTGCTTTATTTTTTATTATTTCTGCATGATTTCTGACCATAAAAGCTAGAGAAGATTTACTAGGACTAATCATTTTAGATTTTTTGAGTTCAAGAAGTTAAATGTTTAAATTCTTCTTGATCTTCTAAATTATATCTCATAGAAGTAAAAGATACCTTGGAATTTAAGATATTATTTGTTGGTCCAGATTTTCATAAAGAAAAATGATATAATGCTTATCATTTTGTTAATTTGGGAAAGGTAAAACATTGTCCCATTATAGTGGATACTAACTTATGAAAAGAATTTTATAAATATAGTGAAAATGATATTCATTATAAAAGAGGCATCTGGATGAGAACTATTATTTCTAACATGGACGCAACATTTAAAAAGGGATTTCATACTTATGTAGGCAGCAATTTTTCTTCTTTAATGATAGTTCCAGCTAAAAGACACCATTGACTGCTGAAAATTTTGTGAAATGAAGATAAGCTTGAATGATAGAGGAAAGACAATATCTAGTCTTAAAGCACAGAAAAGATTCTGCCATCTTTAAAAACATGCATAAATTATTTGTCCTTCTTGCACAAGTAGATGGAAGACATTTAAGCAAAAAGATAAAGCTAAAGCATCTAGCTTTTATATATACAATGACGATTCTGAATAAGAAAGATAAGAAGATACGAAAGAAATCTCTTAAATCAATTAGTTGAAAAGGAATCCACTATAGATTTTTTCAATAGTATTAAATAAAATTTCATAAAATAATTAGAGAAAGTTATTTTGGCAAAGAACATAATTTTTGGTATCATAAAAATAAAAGGGTGGACATTTTATTAAAAATGATCCTAATAGGATTTGAGGTTGAGGAATACCTTTAAATAAATGTATCTTATTGTTAAAAACATCTAATTTTGTTATTTTTTAAGGTTTCATAATATTGTAAAGGAAAACAACTTGCTTTACATGAACAAGAACTAGCACCACTATATATATAGACAGTAAAGTATTGGCTCTATAATCTTTATAAGTTATTTTGATTGGGATATAAATACTAGTAGGAATAGTCATTATTAGGAATATATATTATATTATTGTTATTGGATAGTTTTATTCCATATTGAGTTATCTTGTAAGGTTGAACTTATTCGAGAAAACTAGTTCCTAGCATTATTTCTAAATTGAATCCTTGATTTTCAACGAATAATATTATAATTATTTTATTATCTCCTATCTTAATAGTAGTTTATATGGTGGTGTCTATTTGATGAATTTCTCCATTGAAATTTATATATTGATAAGGTTCTTTTAGTTGGAAACTTAGTATAATAGATTATGATATGGAATGTTTTGTAGACAAAGATAATATTGACTTTCCAAAATTATATACTAAAGTTGAATGAATATATATCCTCCTTACATCGCAAATATATAAGACCTTAAAGATGATTTTTCATTAGATTTACAACAAAAATCCTTGCTAACTTCTCACAATAAATTATTACCTAGAATATCTTATTCAAAAACCGGTGTTTCAAGTAGTAAACAATATGCTAATACTTTGATGATAACCGATCGAATGATAAATTCTAATTATAAAATTAAAGGAGAATATTTTAATGGTACAAATTAAATTCCTTGTAACATGGTAATTGATATTGGAGCTAATGGAAGTTATAACAATCATAATCTAATCCATAATTTACCCTGCTGTATTTATATTCTAATCGAAATAACTTATAAAGATTATAGAGCTGAATACTTTACTGCCTATATAGACAGTAGTGCTAGTTCTTGTTTCTTAAAAGTAAAATATGATTTTGGAATGATAAATGCTATATACTAACTAACCTAAAGTTTCCTAAGATATAATTACTTCCCAGATGGATTCAAGAAGAGATTAAGGATTGTTATCTAAATAATCCTATAATAACTCTTAAAGATACATTAGTATTAAAGATATTATCTTCTAGTCAAGATTTTCATGATGAAGAATGATATGATGCTTATCATTTTATTACTTTTGGAAATGCAATGGTATTAAAACAATCAATACTATACTAATTTTAGATATTATTGACATTCTAGAATTGTAAAGGCTTGTAATATGAATTCTGAGTCAATAAGTGAATACAATAGGACATGAAAGGAATTAAAGCACATATGAATTCATACATTCTAAGAAAAGAAATAGATTGGACTTGGTCTTTGTTCAAAGATTGAACGACTTGGTCTTTGTTCAAAGATTGAACGACTTGGTCTTTGTTCAAAATAATTTAATGCTTAAAGAAAGATATGTTATTATCATTATTAATTTGAATATAGTTTTTTAATTTCTTAATAGTTTAATTTGTTTGTTTACTAGGATTTTTAATAGAACAATTAGTTTTATAGATCCAATTTTCCTTAACTATATCGATCTTTTAGTGGATCGAGTTTCTGAGGAATCAAGTTTGATAGATAAAAGTGACTTGGAAGAAAATATTGGATGAGAAAGTATTGATATGTCATTTGATGCAATAAATTTAAACAAAGGTGATGATGAGGCTCCTCTTAATAATGAGGATTTTGTACTGATAGGTGGCATTTGTACATAATTTTCTTAGGATAATTTGTTACTTAATTGTGATAAATTGATTGTTGTTAACTTGTTTAGCTTATGTTTTGTCTTAGTTTCATATAATTACATGATTATGTATGAATGTATGTGAATATGTATGAATGTGTCTGAACTAGGTCTTTAAGATTAGGTTTTGCATGAATTTTGCATGGCATTGTTGTGCATCTTTTTCTTACATTATGTTGGAATTAATTGCATGTGTTTTAGGCATGATTAAGTGATTACTTTTTTTTAGTCAATAGGTTTGAAGGTGGTTTTAAAGGATGGAAGGATAGAAGAACCAAAGAGAAAGCAAGTCATATGACCCAAAGGAAAGCTGGAATTTTCTAAGGTCGACCCATCACCAATGTTAAGCTTTCGAAAGTTACAATTCTTATTGGATATTTTTTGTTTTTGATCCAAAATAAATAGGAGAAATTCAGTTTCAAATTGGTGAAATAACAGCCCAATTTAGATAAGAAATCAATAAAATATCATGGATTGAAGTCAAGATAGAAAACAAAGTTTTCTGGAAAATTTCAGCTAGCAACTTCCTGCTTCCTACGTTGTTTTAAGCATTAAATAGGGTATAAAAACTCAGTTTTTATAACCCATTTAATGTTTAAAACGACGTAGAAAGGAGGAAGTTGCCAGCTGGAATTTTCCAGAAAACTCTGTTTTCTATCTTGACTTCAATACGCGATATCTTATTAATTTCTTATCCAAATTGGGCCGTTATTTCACCAATTTGAAACTGAATTTCTCCTATTTATTTTGGATCAAAAAAAAATATCCTATAAGAATTATATCTTTCGAAAGCTTAACATTGGTGATGGGTCGACCCAAGAAAAGTCTAGCTTTCCTTTGGGTCATATGACTTGCTTTCTCTTTGGTTCTTCTATCCTTCCATCCCTTAAAACCACCTTCAAACCTATTGATTAAAACCAAAATTAATCACTTAATCATGCGCAAAACATATGCAATTAATACCAACATAATTTAAGAAAAAGATGCACAACAATGCCATGCAAAATTTATGCAAAACCTAATCTTAAAGACCTAATTCACACACATTCATGCATATTCATATACATTCATACATAATCATGCAATTATATGAAACTAAGACACATCATAAGCTAAAAAAGTTAACAACAATCAATTTATCACAATTAAATAACAAATTATCCTAAGAAAAGTATGTACAAATGCCACCTATTAACTCCCCCACGCTTAAACTCTTGCTTGTCCTCAAGCAAAATCAAACACAAAAATATTATAAAGAACAAAAATACATAAAAACATACACGCATACAATGTCAAAATTAATAGCTACTGACTCGGAATGTTATGCAATCAACTTAGTTGTAAACAATAATTATATCACAAGTTCAATGTATTGACTTATTCTGTTATGCCTAAGTACTTTAATATAAACATACACATCGATCAAGATATAAACAACTCAATTTTAAACCGATGTCACTTATAGACGTTCATTTACAATTATCAATCATTTAAATGGTTAACTATCCAAGTTATCCTTTCATGAAAATTTTTAGCTAATTTATCATATCAGTAGGGTTTTTATTACACAAACACTTTTTCTCTTTTTTGTAACGATGACTTATTCTTTTGACGCAATGATAAACATTGGTGATGAATGCTTCCGGTTACTCAACTAGGGCACGTTTTTTATTTATTAAGCTGGCTTAGTTGGATTGTCATTCTAGCCTTTTGACACGAAGATAAACATTTGTGATGAATGCCCCCGATTACTCAACAAGAACATAGCTCATAACCGACTATTAGCTTTATTCTTAACCCTTTTTGGGTTAGCGAAATAGTTATTAACACACACTCATTTCTTTTTCTTTTTTTTTGACCTACTTCGTTTCTTTTGGCTTATTATTTTCATGAAAGGGAAACTGAGATTGTCTACCAATTTAATGGCTTCTAACAGTAACTACATGTGAATTAGCAACATTAAGTGTAAAACCAAGTGTCTTATCCTAATCAACACACATGTTTATGTTAAAGTTACTTATAATCTAACTTCCTAAGTTAACACATATCACCAGTTCAACGACATTGTTCAAAATTAAGCTAATTCACATAAAATTCTAGCCACTAAATACCCATACAATCACACAATTTCACACAAAAATTGAAAAAAATTGACACATTAACACAAAAAACCTGAAAAAATCATGCAAAACATGCAAAAAGTGCATACCATGTACCAAATAAGAATTAAGATCAATGCAATTTAAAATTATATTCGATTAAATGAAGTTTTAGGTTTTTATTGCTTCTCTTCTTTTAATTTCACTTATATTGGATTCATAATTTAAATTCTAGAAATGCAATATAAATATAAAACTTTTAACAGCAAGTGTTTTTATCTTAGGTTTCACTTCTAGTTGGTTGTGAGCACAATAAATTCATCCATTCTAAGAAAAGCAATAAATTGGAATACAAAATATTGAACCACTTGGTCTTTGTTCGATACAAATTAAAACTTTAAGAAATATATGTTATTATAATTATTAAATTGAATTAAATTTCTTAATAATTAAATTTTATTTGTTTAGTAGGATTTTTAATAGAACAAGGAGTAATGTAGAGCTAATTTGCCTTGATAATATCAATCTTTTAGCATATTTGATTTATGAGAAATTGAGTTTGATAAGTGAGAGTGATTTAGAAGATAATCTTAGATTGAAAAGTATTGACATATCATTTGGTGTAATGAATTTGAATGATTGTGATGATGAGATTCCTCTTATTGATAAGGATTTTGTACCAAATGAGAACTGAAAATCAGTTTGAGTTCATATTCGATTGAATGAAGTTTTATGTTTTTATTTCTTCTCTTCTTTTTTCTATATAGGTAATATAAGTTTAAAATTTTTAACTATAAATTTTTTTTATTTTAAGTTTAAATTCTAGTTGGTTGTGAGCACATTTGAATTCATTTATTCTAAGAAAAAGAATATATTCGAACACAAAGCATTGAACGACCTTGTCTTTGTTTTAACAATTTAAAGCTTTGAGAAAGATATGTTATTACCATTATTAAGTTGAATACAATTTGTTAATAATTTAATTTTATTTTCTTGCTAAGATTCTTAATAGAACAAGTAGTTTCATAGATTCAGTTTACCTTGACCATATCGATCTTTTAGAAGATTAGGTTTCTGAAGAATCAAGTTTTAAAGATGAGAGTGACTTAAGAGATAATCTTGGATCGAAAAGTATTGAGATGTCATTTGGTTCAATGAATTTAAATGATGGTGATAATGAAGCTCCTTTTAATGATGAGAATTTTGTATCAAATGAGAATTATGATCAATGCGATTTGAGTAGATAATTGATTGAATTGAGTTTCAAGTTTTTATTTCTTCTTGTCTTTTAATTTCACTTATATTTGATACATATGTTAAGTTCTATATATGCAATATGAATATATGAAAAGTAATATTAACATAAATAAATATATTGTTGTTATGTAAAATTTCTATTATTATAATTTTTGTAGATAAAGTTAATATAATTTATAAATTTTATAGTACAATATATTAAGAGACTATCTTATACTTTTAAAAAATTCAAGAACTATTATAATTTTTAAAAGTTCAAAAATATTACCTAATATTGATCGATAGTTAGTATAGTATCGTATCATAACTAAATTTGGTATCGGTATCGGTATCAATGCAATATTCATAACATTGCACTCAATTCAGTTGTAGCCTATAGGTGGGATTGATATGGATAAATAAATTTCACATCGCCATCAATTACAATTAGTGTTGCTAGAATTGGACTAGCTCAACTAGGTTACCAAGTTCTTGGAAGGGCTGGTTTTGTATGAAAAAGCATGCCCATCAAGCACTTTCCTTAGGCTGAAAGGTTAATAAAGATGGAACCTTCAAGTCTGTGATCAATTATGATATTAAGCTAATCTCTAATGAAATAAATGTCACAGATGCATGTTAAACATGACCATGCTAGTTAATTACATGTTTCAAGACATGATAGTGAAAACCATATTAATCATCACACTTTAAAAAAATTTAAAAGATGGAAGATAATTTATCAAAGCAAACAAACGTTTTAAAAGGTGAAGAAGGCATAGGGGTAATTTTTGATCTTAATGTTTTCATCAATAAAAAAAATTTAACCCTAAGATTTTAAAAATATACAAATAAAATTCTAATATTTAAAAAACATATAAATATGACTTCAAAATAAGAGACAATATGACAATTATATAATATTGTAAATTTTCTTACAAGTTAGCAATGACTCTAACACCTTATAATATTAGTTTATTGTTTCTACAAGTCCTATCTTATGATATTCTAACGTGATAATACGAGGCCTACCTTTTAAAAATAAAATATAAAAATTTTATTAATTTTTATGATTGTGACCACCTATTTAATTAATTCTAATTTTTTATCATCAAATTTCTTCTCTTCGTCACTTTATCTACCTCTATGTTCTAATCTCTAAACATAATAACTTATTAATTGTATAAATTATTCCTTTGTCAATATCAACACCATCTTCTCGTAAACTGTGAGATCAGAACTCGATCGTCGGACAAAAAACATCCATGGCCTGTAAACTAACCAAAACCCTATCCCCTAACCCCAACTATGCCACTCTTAAAAGATCACTTTTTAGCAAGGAGAACACTAGTTCTAGTGCTTATGTAAAGACCTGCAATCAGCTCAGTGCTGCGTGTTGACAAGACGGTGACTATTATGGTCGATAAAATGCATCGATCTGCATCAACAATGCCTAGAGGTTTGAGTTCGAGCCCCTTAGATTTTATTAAAGTTCTTAGGGCTTTTTGAGTTGGATGTTAATTAATGGAACGAAACGGAACAGAATGGAGCAGAAGGAAACGGTTTATAATGGAATGGAATGTAATATAGTGAAAAGTTGTTTAGGAGGGATGGAAGGGTTCATAATGTAATGTAATAAAACATCATTTGGAAGATGGATGGAATGAAATGTAAGATATAATAAATGACTATTATACCCTTAATATTAAAATTGCTATTGCAAGAGGTTTAATGCTATGATTTTAAAACAGAAATCATATTCAATTAAAAGGTTACGCATTACCGCGACAAATATTTTTTATATATTTTTATTTTAAAATAATAAAAATTTTAATAAAAGTTTTATTATTTTATTATTAATTATATACAATTTATAATTAATTATATAAATATATTATTATTAAGTATTTAATAAATTTTATTCTATTATATGTTATTTATATTTACAAATTATTTATTTATATTTTTATTTATATAGAAATATATACAAACAATTAAAGAATAATTTTTTATATTTTTTCTATTTTCATTAATAAAAATTTTATTTTATTAGTAATTATATACAATTTTTATTAATAATATAAAATATTATTATTAGGGTAAGGAGAAATAATATAAAATATTATTATTTTAATTAATCATTAATCCAATCCATGTTGTCATTCACAATATTAGGATCTAGTAATGCCTATATGAGTTGAAATAGTGGACTGCAAAAATAAGATATTACATCATAATAATTTAAATGGGCACTTCACTATACAAACCAAACTATGTTCAAATTTTACACTTGCAAATCTGGGCATATACTTGTTCATCATGACATTCTTAAGGTGGAAAGTCAGTGTCATGAGCAAGAATATGGATTAAGAAAACAACAATAAATACTGGGTAATTTGTAAGTGGTACTCTTTCTGTCATGATGCCTGACCCATACAAGCTTCATTTCTATATTGCTTGATAAATGCTTTCATGTACTTCAGTGACTACACAAAGAGCAAGAGAAGAGATTGACTAGGGTAAGTAAAAAAAAAAACACCTTATTGTATATATATGCTAATAGTTTAGATGAGAAACAAGCATACTGCATCAAGGAGATCCTTGGAACCATCTGATGCAATCAAAGTGAAAACATATGAATATGTAATAGGTATAACACAGCAGTCCAATAGCTGGTGAGTTTTGTCCATGAATGATATCCTAACAACAAAAGAAGAGTCCTGAAATTTAAGAAGAGTTGATCAAATAAATCAACATTCAGCAAGGAAAAAAAATGATCAATTGAAATAAATTAACTCTATCACTATAATGAATAGAACAATATAAGAGTACACTATAACATGCATAGTTTTTTGCAACAAAGTTTTTGCAGAAATACATCCACGTGTTATATAACTCTTATGATATATATAAACATAAATAATCCCTGGAAACCAAAGAGAAGCACAACAATCCCATAAATGAAATGCATATGCTTTTATATATCAGTGTCTGATCCGCTTTGTCTTTCGGTTTTACCCTTGGAGGTCGAATGAAAAATTGAAATCTAAGGATTGCAATATAGAATGAAACCTTGGGTCGTCTCACTTAATTGGAACCTAATGCAATGGATCTAAGCTAGCCTAGAGGTCATGAAATGCAACTAAATTAGTTAGGAAGGGGGTTTTGATTCTTTGGAGAACTAAGAAAATTAAACTAATTGAAAGGGAAGTGTGTAAAAAAAATATTTTTGGATTTTTGGGAATAAGAAATTGAAGGTTAAAACAATGATCAAATATGATAAAATCCTCTTGA
>JANZXP010000009.1:5319917-5350878 GCA_027576715.1 Erythroxylum flavicans
CTCTTTATTTGAGTGAATGTTCCCTGATACATGTTTCAATTAATAATTCCAACATGCAGACACTGGATTGATACTCTGTAAAAATCCATTTCGATTATATCAAGAACTATAATGAAACACATATGAGTTCACCACTCATCAAGATTGTGGTCCATAATAAACAAATGCTTAAGTGTATGTTTTGAGATTAAAGTAACGACCTACTTTATTCTTTAAAACATACGTGATTCCAGATTCAATTAATAGTGCCATTATTGATAGTTAACTACTATCATGATATAAAAATCATCATTCCCTTGAAGTAAACTCTTTTACTTACATGAAGATAAATCGCAACACTATTGTCTAAATCATAATCAGGCGACCAACTTGATTATTCAACTGTGAATCAATTATTTTAGATTCTAATAATATACATGTTTCTCACACATCTCTATATATATGTCTATTACTTACAAAAGAATCTCGATACCTTATGACTAGTTTTATTATGCTTATACATATAAAACTAAACTTTTTTGTTTTATTAATAATAAATACTTCATTATAAAAAGTAACTGGAAGAAAATTAAGTTATAAGTAAATACACTTGCTTTCTAGGGCACTATATTTACATTACTCCAACAACAAGCTCCCGATGTCTTCTAACATTCTTTGCCATGTTTCTTTCCACAATGCTCACAACTAGGCATTTGTTGTGTTTTCCCTCCAGATACTTGACCACATTCATAAATGGATGAGCAAGGTTTTGCTCTGTGGGAATCTTTACCACATTCACCGCACCACGTTGTGTTATCACCCTTATGAGATGATACTTTCTTTCAATGTATTTGGTAGCTTTATGGTTCTGAGGTTCTTTAGAATTAGCTACTGCCCCACTATTATCACAATGAAGTGTAATGGCCTGTTTTGCCTCAGGAATTACCTCCAAATCATTCAAGAACTTGTAGAGTCAGACTGCTTCTTTTGCTGCTTCATAAGCAGCAATATACTAAGCCTCTATATTCGAATCAACAACACAAGATTGCTTGATACTCTTTTAGACTTAGAAATTTGTAAAAGGTCTAATATCTGTTGAATTATGGTACTAAATGCTTGAATTGTAAAAAAAAGGAAAAAGAAAAAAAGAAGAATAAATTTTTGGTACCAATAGAGTTACGTTGAAAGGACCAATATGTTTTGTTACCAAGCCTTATAATGTTTTTTTGAGTAAATTTCCTCCACTTAAAGCCCGTTTATTATCCTATTCATATTGTACCTAAGCCCTATTACAACATGTACAAAGACCTTTTGATTTTTGTTTCTAGTTTGTACATAAGTGGTGGAGATGTGATTTTATTGCAAGCCTATGGTAAGAGTTCTACTATGTATTAAGTGAGAGTTTTGATGCTTTTCACCTAAATACTTGAGTATATTTAGTGAAATCTTTACAAGGGTGTAAAGATGTATGCTTCTGATTTCAATACGATTGTTGATGTGATTATTATTAATATTACTTAGGAAGTTAATTTTAGGACAACTTTACTCTAATTATATGTTAATTTAATTTAATAGGATTGGATAATGTATAATATAAATGGAAAGGTTGAAATTGACGATAAATTGATGTTGTGATTTTATAATTTTGATTATAGTTTGCTTTAGGACAAGCATGATAAAACAAACACACGTAAGAGGGAGGTGAATTATGTGTGACTAAAAAGTTTTGCAAATTACTTTTAGTTCAATAAGTAATGACAGGAGCTTGTCAATAGTTAAAATAGTAGGAGCTTGTTATGCCATAAGATCTTGTTTAAACGAAAGGAGCCTATTAAACAAAAAACCTGTTAAAAAAATTTTGAAACAGAAGGCGCTTGTTAAAACAGAAAGCGCATGTTAAAAGTGAAGGAGTCTCTTGCTGAAATAAACACACAATATAATGCAGACAAAGTTAAGAGAGAAGAGAAGAAGATGTAGTCGATTTATACTGGTTCAGTTTACAAGCCAAGCCTACGTTTAATCCCCAAGTATCTAACTTGAATATTTCACTATAAAAACAAGTAGTAATTTTACGAGCCTCTCCAAACTCATAAGTTAATATTTTTCAAGGTTCTCCAACCTTACAAATAAGTAGTATTTAGCTAGCTTCTATAAGCTCTTAAGAGAAAATGATGTTTGCTTGATATGAGCTACATAGATCTTTCTAAAAAAAAATTCCACTTTCTAAAGAACAAGAGATTTTACAATGATATCACTTTCAAAAGAATTGATGCTATAACTATATTTCAAAAGTCCGATCTTTGTGTTCACAAAAGCATTGGCTCTTCCTTAAGTAGGCATGTCTTCTAACTAGCCATTACTTCATTTGGATCCTTAGTCAACTTGATGGATTTAAATTTGAATAACTTCGATGTCATCTTTGTCAAAAATCTTCCAATAATCACGCAAATTAATATAAGACCTTCATAATTAGTAGGATCCTCTTGAATAAACTATTCTTAATAAGGTAAGCACATAAAGAAGGCAATCATTCCATAATTTTATTTCCTTTTAAGAATTATACGTTGTTTATATATAAGGAAATAAATCCAATTTGAATTTTGAAATATTTTAAGGTTATCATCACAATCATTAAATATGAACCTTGAGCTAACAATCTCCCCCTTTTTGATGATGACAAGCAATAATAGATATATTTTTTAAAATTCAGAAAGATAATGGATGATTTCGAAAGGTACCTGAGACTTTTATATGCTTAGACATAATTAGAAGGAGCCTATCAATTATGTATCATAGATGATACATTGTGGGCTTAGAGGATGGCTTTCAAAACTCCCATAGGTACAACATCATGTCGACTTGTGTGTAGCAAGGCTTACCATTTACCATTGAAGTTAGAGCATAGAGCCTATTGGGCAATTAGAAAATTAATCATGGATTGGAAGCTAGCGGACAAGAAGAGATTATTACAACTTGATGAATTAGAGGAGTTAAGGTATGATGCTTATGAAAATGCCAAAGTTGTACAAGGAAAGGGCTAAGAAGTGGCATGATGACCACATCAAGAAAAAGGAATTCAATAGTATGGACTTAGTGCTTTTGTTCAATTCACGACTTCGGTTATTTCCCAAAAAGATCAAGTCAAGATGGAGTGGCCCATTCAAGGTTATCCAAGTGTTTCCTTATGGAGCTTTGGAGTTGGAAAATGAAAAGGGTTAAACTTTTAAGGTTAATGGGCATAGGTGCAAGCTATATTTTGGAGGGCCATTATCACAAGAAAGGGAAGTACATTCTTTTCTTTCACTTACTCATTCATGATTGCATATGGAATGGTCAAGCTAATGACCTTAACTTAGCATGTTTGTCTTTCATTTGCTTGACTTTGTGTTAGTGTAGTATTGCTTTGATTTGATAATGTTTAGTTTGGTTTTGATTGGGTTTTAACTTGTTTCGCCCTTCGATCTCTTATTGATTAGGTGCTCAATGATGTGTTTTGGGGTTACTTGGAAGTTTTGTTGTACATCATAGCTTGTTGGAGGACCAAAACATAATAGGAAAAACTGCCACGTCCGACACCATCCCTACCTCAATCACTATGAGTTCGTGTTCTAACCCATTTAGTTCTCGCTAGTTTTCTTTTTCTTTTCATTTATTGCATATGATTTCCACCTTTTGTGTGTTTATATGTCTCCTTCTCATATTGAGGAAAATGTTTTGTTCAAGTGTGGGGAGGTATTCTTTGTATTTATATTTGCATTTTTGCGTATCATTTAGGATGCATGTTAGGTTGCTAGTATTAAGTGTGTCATTTCCCTTACATTTGAATTTTTGGGTTGAATGTGTTGCCATGAGATTCTATCATGTTAGTTAGAATGAGATTAAATGCATGTGTGAACTCAAATTAGGCTTCTTGAGTGGAGAGTGAACCATATGGAGTGATGAAAGTAGTTGGTTGCATAAGCTTACTCCGAACTTAACATTTGAACAATAAGGTAATGTATAGAAGCATAATGAACCTTTATTTGAGCCTATGTGAGGAATTGAGCCTTTATGATTTCATTCTATAGTCATTTCATTTCCTTATTTGTGTAATGTTTCCTTAAGTAATTACCTTCAGAACTTACTTTGAATCAATTTAAATCAACTGGATGCATGCTAGATAGAAATGATTAAGGCCTTTTTTTGCTGCAACCTTTAGTTTAAATAACCTATTATTTTATTATCCCTTGCTAGCCCTATTAAGTCTTTAACCTTTTATTTCTTGAAGTCACCCCATTTTAAAACCCACAAACCCCATTAGATTGTCCAATCACAAGTTAATAGAGTGCTAAGTGATACTTTAGTTTAGAATGAAGCAACTGACATTGTTCTGAGATATTCAGAGGTGATTCCAGAGACGATTGGAGCTTAAGGAGCAGGAGACGCGAAGTTTTTATCGAGAGATCCATCAGAATGCAAGATTGGACGTATACCTTGTCAGAACACGCGATAGAGAACAATCAAGAAGATTTAGAATTATAATTATGATGTTTTCTATTATGTTTTCTGTATATAGAGATATGATTTCATGTTCGTCGATATATAACTAATTTTTCTATTAGTGTCTATGTTAGATGAATCCTAGTTGAATACTTTGAAATATTTTGATTATTTTGTGAATGCAATTAAGTTGATTGATTATTGCAATCTAATTATTTGTTTTATGATTGTCTCTTAATCTAATTTATTAGACTCTAACTTGATTTAATTCATAGTGATTGAGAAATTCTAGGTTTAAATAGATCTACGATAAGTGAAAAGAGTTGATTGTAATCTTAGAGATAGAATGGTATAAATCTTCTAGATTATGGTCAAACTTAATAGAGATATTAATAATACGGTAACACAATCCTACAAGTTTTAACCGGAGTAATTTGATTAGAGACCTTAAAATTAGTGGTTAGCAGACTTAAGGTCAGCTACTAGCGTATCTTAGGAATCTTCACGGTCTAATTAATCAACAACACAATTGCATGACTATTAATCAATCAATCAACAACACAATTGCATGACTATTAATCAATCGGATAAGGGTTTAGAGATATTTAAAGCCTAGATACTAATTAATTGATATCAGTAATTAACTTACTGATATGCAATTCTTGCTTAAATCGTGTTGCTTTGTTTATTGTATTTGTTTAATTTTAGTTTCATTAGTTAAAATAACCACAATCAATCTTTAGACTTAGAATAGAATAACAACCATTACTAGTACACATCGTCTTCGTGGGATCGACCCGTGTCTTCCGTTGCTAGTTACAGCTATACCATGCACTTGTGATATTAAATATTGAATAACACGAAAATAGGTCAACTAGAACCCAAAATTTTGAGAGATTGACTAGGGCGAAGCAGATAATTCATGAAAGCAAACAAACATTTTAAATGGTGAGGAACCATGAAGTTGTTTTAAACTTTAGAGTTCCATAAGTACTCCAACCAAAATCCCATATCTTTAGTGCAAACGGCAGCTAGCTGCTGGAGTTCACCAAGCTTTCATGCAAGCTATTGATAATTAACAAAGTCAAACTGCATGTTAAAAATCCACGAAGTAACCATACAAAGAAATATGGTAAAAGTGAGTCCATACCGTATACTTAACCATAAGCAACTTCGGAAAATATCAAAACAGTAGTCAAATGTGTTGCGCTTCTAGGTTCCGTAAACATAATCATTTGCATTAACAAATAATAAGCTAATTTACGACAGAGATAAAGCTGCATCATCTAACTTACATGTAGGTGCACCCCAACTACAATCCACAAATTTGCATTTCAATCTCCGGTAGAAGCGCATTCTACTGTCTCCCTTGCCTTCCGTTTTCTGGCAAGCATTTCCTTTAGAACATCAATTTTTTTCTCAGTATCCTGTAACCTTTCACCCACTAGTTCAACATCGACTTTATATCCTTCAAATTTTGCAAGAAACTCTGATTCAAATTCCCTGGCCTGCTTCTCGATCAACAATAGATTTTGCCTTTCCTCTTCCTCTTGTTTCAATCGTTGTTTATCCAATTCCATGGTGCTTAAAACAAGACCACCAGGTCCTGCATCCTTATAGATCGGTTCTTCAGGCAGAGGATACTTTGCCCTGTAGTCAGAAAATGCTTTATGTGTGTCCCTCAAAGCCTTTCTGTACCCCTGTAAAAGATTTCCCATCATATACAGTTCTCGTTCAAGCTTAAACACCTCCACTTGTCTCTTGTGCGTTTCCTCCATCTTGGCCTTGTGCAATTGTTGAATTAGGTTATCCCGTCCCTGCAACTCATTCAACAATAACTGTTCATTCACACTCATTCGTTGAGATGCCTGTTCCTTTGCTTCATAAATCATCCTAGCTTTTCCCATCAAATGATTCATTTCATCCATGCACATATAAAAATCAGATGACTTCATATCCCAAGGTCTATCAGTCCTCAACCTCTTAGTATTACCGTTATGTGTGTGATGAGCATCATCATTGCCAAGATGCTCAATGTCTCTCTTGTTAATGCCATTCTCAATATCAGATAATGAAGAAGTACCAGGGATTGCCTGTGTACTTATCCTAGATGCCAGAAACTCGCCTGATGACACATTATTGCACGGTGGTGCCTCTGAACTAAACGGAATTGGCACTCCTTCCATCACTGAAATAAGATTCTCAGAATTTAAGCCTTCAAAAGCATCACCTTTCAGGGAGAGATTAAAACCTCTGTCATCCTCATCCTCTCCCTCTCCCCCCTCCCCTCCTTTTCCCTCTTCCTCTTCCTCCTCCCCTCCTCTTCCCTCTTCCTCTTCCTCTCCCTCCTGGTCTCCTTCTCCCTCTTCCTCTCCCTCCTCCTCCTCTTTCTTCCTCTCCATTTCAATTTCCTCCCCACCAACACCATCTAGATTAGTATTACATCCTTGCAGAAAATGCCCAACCATGCTACTCCTCATAAGCTTACCCTGCTGTTCGTCCTCATTAATTTTGTCAACTTCTACTTTATCTTCAGTGCTAACATGCACTTTCTCCTCTATTTCCCCATCGCATTTCACTACAATATCCGTATTTCCAAGACTCAATTCAATATTATGCTCCTCCAACTCGGTCCCACTGTGAATGTCCTCCACCATTTTCACATCCTCCACTATTTTCACATCCCCATCTCCTTCCTCCTCTTTAACATCAACCTCCATTCTAACAGGCTCTTCCTTCAACAATTCTTCCCTTTGATCCTTTATCAAATACTGCAAATGCGATGCGTAGAAACATTGTCCTAAATTGGCTCCTGCAGAAAGTTCCTTCTCCATCATAGACCAAATCATTCCAGCCCAATCAACCCTCTCAAAATTCCCTTCTAATATTGCGGTCCTCCAATTCACTATCTCCGAAGGCATCATCCAAGCATCCTCATGCAACAATACCCAGTTAGACAACAATTCCTTTATAAACCCTATCGAGTCTTCGGTTTCCTTCATCTCCGGTGCATTATCAATCACAACAGACTTCTCTTTCTTCGCCGGTAGCTTCAACGCACGAGCTAAATCGGCACGGTTGACCTTAATACGGATCCCATTAACATAGCTACAACGATTTGCATGGCTGTAATTCGCAATCAACTGCGCAATAAGATCAGTGCGAATGTTAAAATCGAATTGCAAATGCACAAATTCCCACAACCCAAGTCGTTTCAAAAGGGGTTCATGGGAATTAAAGTCTAGGGTTTTGATGGGCACGAAAGGAACTGGCTTTAGGTTTCCGGCGAGAATCTCGAGCATTCTCTGCGTTTTCTTCTCCTGAGCTGCATGTCTTCTGTTCATCTTCTTGCGTTTATTGCCGCCTCCGCGCCGATACGAGGTCTGCAAAGCAGGGACGGCAGAGGACACATGGGTGCTGGAGATTGTTGGAGACAAAGCAGTAGCTAGATCTTCTGGGTCGTTTTGGTTTGGATCATCTTCACGTGGGTCGAGGTCATCGGTGGTTTCTATGGTTAAGGTTTTAGTGAACTGGGGCTCAATGGCCAATTGTGTTGTTGATGGATTATGTTCATTGTGTGGTTGTTGTTGTTGGCGTTGGAGTGACTGTTCATCTTTAACTATAGTTTGGGTTGGTGAATCAGGGTTTTCTGAGGGAGGACTTGGGGATTGGTTGGGAGGATCGGAGATCGAAGCCATTATCGGAGAGCTGAATTTGCAGATCTGAGCACCGGACAGCCACTGCGTTTGGCGGTAGCGGTGGTGTTCGCAACGATACCTAAGAACAACTGCGGTCAACAGTCAACTACAGAACCAGGCTTTTTATTGGCATCTGCTCATTTGTTTAGTAAGAACCTGAATGACTCTAATTTTCAGTTAAGTACAGTACAGTTGTGGTTTCAGGAGGTGCTTTCTTAAATAATTAATAATAAATTTAAAATCTATTTCTAAAGCTTTGTTTCTTAAAATAACAACAAAATATGCTATTATCTTTTAAGTAAATATATTTCTAAAGTTCGATCTTTATTCTTAATTAGGAATTATAATACTAAAATTCTTAAGCTATTCAGCACTCTCTTATAAACATCTATGGGCAAATCTCATCTGGGAAAAGAAATTACCTCCTAAGGTATCTGTAATCCTCTAGTTAATAGCAACAAAACATACTCTCCACCATAGACAAGCTATCCTTCCTTAACATTTAGACTTGAAGAAAATCTACAATATTCAAAAGCTCGGAGAAATCAAAAGATCAATTGGTAATAGAGCTTACATCTCGCTAAAGGAGCAGTTTCTGATACGCAACTTAGTCCTTGGTCTAGACTCTATGAACTTGTGATGATATACTCTACTAATCCTCCCATTCTCTGTTTTGAAGATTCTTCAGTATTTCTACCAATGAGTGATCCCTGACTAATCCTTCGTGCATAATCTATGTTGCCAAGTTTCAAATTTCTTTCCAAATGTAACATGAGAAGGTGCATTAAAATGAAGAGAAGAGTAAGTGTCTCAGGCTTATAGTTACACAATGGATAATAGGTGGGGAAATTATGATTCCCTTTAATTCTATTTGGAGTATTAAGTCTCTGTCCATAAGCAAGCCAAAGAAAAAAAAATGTTCTCCAAATTGAGCGATTGAACCGAACTAATGTGAACCAAGTCACTTAAAATGATGATATTCTTGAGAAGTGTCTATAAGATTTTTTCCGTTAAGCAACCCGAGGAGTGTCCAAGCCACTAAATTGAATCTTCCATATTAGTTTTTACAAGAGGAGAAAGTGAAATTGCCCAAATCTCTAACTTGTCCATATTAGTAAGGTTGAAAAATATTATAAAATAAAACATTTCTAATGGACGCATTATCATGAATAACATTCCGTAATGAGTTAAACTCATTAATATTAGAGAGAGGGCCCCTAATGTTCTAGTTATCATGTAAAAGATTCATGCTAGGACCATCACCAATCTTATCTTAATTTTTATCCTGACTAACTCCATCATCCTAAGGATATGCAGTAAAATTGGTGCTATTGGAATGATATTCCAAAAGTTTTATGTTCTATATATTTAAAATTAATCCATGTAACCCCTAATGTTTGTTTGTCCACTAGAATTCTCCAAATAAGCTTGATCAACAGTACTTTATTAGTGGTTCTAATTAAGTTGATGCTAAATCCTCCTTCCTTTTTAGGTAAGCAAATGTCTATATATTTAACTTTCGCCATTGATTTTTCTTCTAATATCACATAACCGTAAGAAATTCCTCGTCAATTTCTCTATGATCTTTGACTAAATTCTCTGAAAACATCATATGGGAAGCATAATAAACATGCAAGCTATTAATGTATGAATTGATTTTAATTTAATTTTCCTATAAAAGAAAAGCTTCTGTTGTACTAAGGATTATTCCTCTTCTTGATCCTTTAAATCAATGGCTGGAAATCAACTTGGCATGGCCTTTTTGAAGTGATTAGAATGCCCAAATGTGTGAAAGGGAGATTTAAAGGTTGTAGTCATGTTAAATGTGATAACTAAGATGCAAGACGAAGGCCTTCTAAACAAATAAAAAGACCTCTTAAACTTATTCATGTTAAGGTCTGAGAAATATTTAAAGGTGTGAAGTGTTGGCATTAGTAGACTAATAGATTTTGGATCAACCCCTGAAAAAACAGTAATTCATCTGTAAAAACTAGGTTATGAATTCTTAACTTCCTATATTTAAGGTGGAATTTGAAATGCTTTTCATTTTGAATAACATAACCAGTCAACCTATTTAGAACCTTCATACCTAAGGTTAACAAATAAGGAGATAAAGGGTCACTTTAACATAACCAACCAACCTATTTAGAACCTTCATACTTAGGGTTAACAAATAAGGAGAAATAGGGTCACTTTACCTTAGCTCTTTAGCATTTTTGATGACTTTAATAAGTTCACGATTCCCTAAGATACAAAAGGAGACAGTGGAGATGCATTATTCAATCAAAATATTAATCTAGGGGGGAAAAAAAGAAAAAAGTGTATGGAGTATGAAATTATAGCTAATTAAGTTAAAGCATTATGAAAAGCAATCTTGGTGATACTTCTTTCCTTCCCATAAATTTTTTTTGGCTATAGTTCTTGAAGAGCTCTTGAGCACTAAAAATGTTGTCTCTTATTTTCCTTCCTTTAGTAAATGCTCCTTGAGAAGGACTAATGAAGTGACTATTTACAACTTTAAGTCTAGATTCAAAAATCTTAGATATGATTTTGTATATAATATTGAAATAAGAAATTATGTATGAAATCCTTTAAGGAAGAGGGGCCAGGTTGGGAATGAGGGTTATGAAAGTTATTTTTTCAAGCTCTTTTAACATCTTTTCTTGATTGAAGAATTTCACTATTGTTCCAGTTATAAAGACTTTGACATAAGGAGTTTCTTAAAAGACAAATGTATTAAAGCCATCGGGCCTAAAGTCTTTTTAGGCTTAAAAGAGAGCAAGGCTTTCTCAACATTTGAGGCATTAAGTAGTGTGGCCAAAAATTCCATTTCTCTAGTTAAAATCAACTCAGTTATGAAGGACTTAAGGATAGGCATAAAAGTTATAAGTTTCATACAATAAATCAGATTAAAAGTTAATCAAGAGGCCCTTTTTATTCTGAATGGAGATAATTATGTTATAATTCCTCCTTAAGAGCATAAAATTATATAAGAAACTTGAATTCCTATCACCATCTCTAAGCAATTATATCCTTGATCTTTGATTCAAGGTTGAGTAGTTAATCTCTACTGCTTTTGCATAAACTATTAACTGTAGATTAAAAATAAGCATTGTTAATCCTAATTTTCCCTTTTATTGTATCTAATTGATATAAGCTCTTAATTTAGTCTATCTCATAGACAACCTATAATAAGCTCTCTAAATTTAGTGTGACAACTGCATTCTATAATAGAAAACAAGTTAAAATAACATAAGCTCAAGTCATTTAACCTATGATATCTCCCTAATGATGCTCGATCATTAGTTTACCACAAGTGAATCAGACAAACAATGATTACATATTGCAATCTAGATTATGGCAATGAATCCATAAATTAAAATTTTAGTAGGCCTATCTAATTCATTCATATATAAATCCAAAATATTAAACACAAAATAACATAGTCAATCCCAAAAGAGAGTTAAGAATAACAAAACTAGATTAATCAATGCCCAAATATGTTCATCAGCTTTGATATCCCCTTTGAAATGGAAAGATGAAGTTTAGCTCCTCATAAGTCTTAAAAAGGAAAGGGATTTACCTCTTTTGAGTCTCTAATATATTTATACCCTTTTTGGCCTTTCAAACGCCCTTTTATAGTGTAAAATTAAGGTTTCTTAGTCATACACAGTCAGTTACACAAGCATGTAAGTGACCATATATGTTAATTTGGTAGAAATTATGGAGTTATAGAGATACACGACAAACTTACACAATTGTGAAGTTACTTACACGGATGTGTAATTCTCAAAATAGGTGTGTAAATCTTAGAGTTGCTTGAAACAACGTCTTTGAGTTTGTACACATTTTTAGTAAGTTACACGTTCCCATACATGACAATGTAAGTCAGAGTAACTCTATTTCTTCCATTATTTGTCCCTTCTTTAGCCTAATTCATCTCCTTCTTACTTAACGAAGGCAAATAAGATCGACAATAGATAAAATGACTCTAAGGATGTAAATTTAGATCATTTTGGTTCTTTTTCCTCTAATTTGTACCTAAAGAAAAATATGAACCAAATAAGTATCTTAAATGCAACATAACTTTAATCACTAAGCATTATTATTGTCAAGAATTTTTTACACGAGGTAGCCCACCACTAACTTTTTTTCCATATGTTATACATAAAGTCATAGAGCTGGTTCTACTTCATTTACCTGTGATTAGTTAACAGGTTCTACATCGCTTACTCATACTAGATTAATCGCTATACATCAGTAGTTACAAAGCTAGTTCTGTATTGTTTACCGGCAATTGGTTAACCACTAGTTACCGAGCTGGTTATATACCCACACTAAGTTAACTGCTATACACTGGTAGTTATGGAGTTAATTCTACTTTGCTTACCTGCAACTGGTTAACCACTAGTTACAGAACTAGTTCTACATTGCTTTCTGTATTAGGTTAACTGCTATATACTGGTATAATAACATATATAAAACCTAATGGTGTAAGGCCCCAACATATACCCTATAAGTATTATAACATGTCTAGGGTATATTAAGAAGTGAGCATAACAAATGAATTACGTACATCTGAGTATCGTAAGAGATATAATGGTACTTAATGTAAAAGATTTAGGTAAATGGGTAATTTGCTCATTTCGACATAAACATACCTCTGTAATTTGGCCATATCTTGGTCTATAGACCTCCAAATTGGATAATTCCAATTGAAAATTAAGCTAGAGACATAGGTCTAAAACTTTTTATAAAGGAACCGAAATTTTATTATACCTATAAGATTTTTGAATTCTGGCTTGAAGTTGAGTTATGGCTATTGTCCCTATTTGCAAACAACCTGTAGTGTTTTTGGTATAACTCCAAGAATAATTAACCAAATTGCATGAAATTTGTTTCATTAGAAAATTAAGACATAGGGAAATGAAATTAATTTATAAGATTGTAGGCCAATGTGGGAAGTAAAGAAATAAGAATGACCAATATGCAATTTTTCTAAAGTTAACATATGGAACAATTGGATTAAGGCATATTTGACCAATAATAATAAAGCATGTGTGTCCAATAGGAATTAAGCATATGTGTGAGTCTTGAAAGTTCTGGAATGGGGATATGGAGAAGCAAGATGCATGACATTTTGGGGTTTATAAGTTTAGATTTTTCTCCTCTCCATTTCACCTTCTTCATCCCATCATTTTTCATGTAAGAAATAAAGCCAATCTTAGGTGGAAATCAAGGTAAAAGTTAGGGATTTTCTCTTCACCTTTGTCTCTTCTTATTTTGCTTATGAAGGAATGAAATTATATGGTTGGAAATGGTATTGAGAGCTATATTTTTGGTGTTTCTAGTTTGTGAGTCAAGCAAAGTCAAAGAGGAAGGGAAGGAAAGGCAATAGAAGGCACACTTTGTCAATTTTGAGGTTTGGGACTTCACGTAGTTGATTTCTGTATTTGTGTATGACTGAATAGATATAAAGATTCATTTGAATGTGGAATTGATGCTGGGATGTTGCTTTGGTGTTACTTTGCATGAACTTGGTTGTATATGACAAGAGAGAATCATGTAGTGGAATTTTGTCTAGGGTTTGGTTGAGTTAGTCACATTGTTTGAGTCATAACTCAGCCTAAAGATCTACAAATTGTGTGATTTTAGTTTCATATGAAACCTAACACATAGAGTTAAATATCTCTAGAAGGGACGCTGACTTAATTCTAGCTCTATGACCTTGTAAATTGAGATCAAAAAAGGTAATTGATGTTACCCCTATTTTAGAGCAGCTTGTGATATTTTGCCTATATCTCATGATTTAGAAGTCCAAATGTTCTTACTATTAGTGCTATAAAAACTATACATAGAGAAATAAATGTATACCTTGAAACCAATTATGACCTTTTCTATATTCATAACCAAGTAGTGGTATAAACAGAGAGAGTGTCTGTCGCGACCGTGGCATTGTTTTTGTTTCCGATTTCTACCCCATCTTATCCGAACCTTTAAGAATGTGTATGAAAATTTTCAAACACCTAGAAATAAATGAAATAGGACTTACCATATGTGAATTGGGAGACTGAACATTGGAATATAAGATTGAGCATAATGCATTTGAAAGAAAACTTACATGTATATAAATGATTGGTGTGCATATTTGTTGCTCATATATGTATAGTGTGATTATACAAGTGTGATTTTGACATCCTTCTAATGGTAATAAGTTATGGCTTGCATGTATGAACATAAATATATATTTTATGACTTGAAATTGGAAAATGGTTAAAGGAAATGTTACAGTGCTACTTTATTGTCTTGGTGGTGGATAGATGGGCAGGTGTATAAGGTTACAGTATAGCTACTACAATTTGACACCAATAGTGTCCACAGTTTGATACCTTCAAGTATCTACAGTTGAATACTTTAAGGTATCCACAGTTCGATACCTTCAGGTATCCAAAGTTTGATATCTTCAGATATTCACAACACCCATTATCCACACCCACTTAAAATGTGCAGACCTAACACAGAAAGTAAAGTAAAGAGGTATAAATAAGAAATACAACATAACAACATGAATAATTGGTATTGATGAGAATTTGTATTGGTTGTATTATGTTTGAGTTTTGAAGGTGAATTTATCGTATATGAAAAAATATTGAAGCATGTTTGCATTATTTATTTGATTAAGTATGTCATAATTATTTATATTTATGCGATGTTCATGAACGTATGTGGTTAGCAAATGATTGCTGTGAATGGTCATTGAAACTAAGTGTTTCTCCACTAAGCTTTTAAGCTTAGCACAGGTGTTACTCTGTGTAGGTTCAAGTAATAGGAGTGAGGTATAGGGAACATCTACAGGGAACAAGGCCAATAGATAGAAGAAAAAGTAATGTGGAATGTGTTTTTAGTTACAAATGATTGTACATGTAATGGTTAAAGAAAATTGTATGTTTTCTTTTGGATTACCATGTAAATGTAAAAATATTTTATTACCGTTAATGATGATGTTAAGCATTGGGGAGTTTTGTAATGTTTATATGTATAGCATTGAACTCACATGCATGTCGTGAATGTATGTGTTGGAAATTGATTGCCTTATATGTGGATGGTTGTAGGTTCTGTATAGGAGGTGTTGCAAATGGTGTACCATAGGCTAAAAATTCATTTCCCATTCATCAACCAATAACATAATGTCAATTTAACTTCAAATCGTATTAAATTCAACTTTCAAACTTCAATTCATATATTATTAAAACATACACTTATACTAGCAATATTAAACTGTAATGTATCATTCACATAAAAGTCATAATCATATAATATAAAGTCACATGTCATCAATTCTTCTGCTAAGAATTTATTTAAATAAAATAATTAAAAATGCACTCACAATTTTGAAAACTTATTTCCAAGTACACTCACGCATTATGAGCCTCTCATTGGCTTACACAAACTTTGCTTAGGAATTTATTTCCAAATTCGAAAATAAGGCATTAAAACTATAGATTTTGTTTAACCAAGTTGGAGATTAGTATTTAATCACGTAACACATATGCTAATTATATTTTTGCTTACTTCCATAAGCTAACCTATTATTCTCTGTTCAAAGTTTAAGTTCAAAAATTACTTAAATACCATCTTTTACCAGTTCTAACTTATCATTTTCTTCAAAACACTATCTCACCCAATTAATTCACCATATCCACAATCAAACTTCAACAACTCATACCAACAACTACATTTCCTCTGAAAGCCAAATTTTCCTCCCTACACTTATATATATATTAACCTTTCAATTTCTTTCCAATTTTTGAACACAATTGACCTAAGATTCATACCAAGCATCATCCAAACACATCATAAACCATTTCAACTTTGTACTTTCCACATACATTCCATATATTAACTTTTTTCCAAATAATAACACAACACTTCATTTAACAATTCCAATGCCACAATACACTTAATGACCATCCTTAATCATATTCACATGGTCATTACATCCTAGGCGAACTTTTATGCCAAAAATGCCCTTAGGCTAAACTTAACATATTTCACATTTAACATTTCCAATTCAATTCTAAATGAATTCTTTTTCATTTCTTTACTTTATTAGCATCAAAACCATGCTACAAACATCATGAAACATCAAAATAGAATTTTTGGATCAAATCACACTAAAATCCCTAGCCATGGTCGATCCTCTCATTTATTGATTTCTTGGTTTGCTTTCTTGTTTTCAACTCTTAAATGCTTCCAAGCTTATTATCTACTCCATAGCAAGTCAAAAATGACCATTTATCTTAAATACATTCATCCCACACAAAAACCCACAAATTTAAAAGCTTAAGCTAGAAAAACTTACCACTTTCTCCTTCAATCTTTTAGGTAATTGCTGAACACTTAGGCTCGATCAAGATCTCTTCAAATCGAACTCAAAACCTAGGAAAAATGATTGCAGTCATCTTTCTCTCAAGCTTGACCGTAGGTCACCATTTCTTTTCTTCTCTCCCTTATAGTTTTTTTACTCACAGCTATGTTACAAAAATGAAGCAACTTTGTCTTACTTTGGGCTTTTCATACTCTTCAATGTTTTACATATGCCACTTTCCTTTAGTCCACTCTAATGACACATTAGTCCACTAACTTTATACAAAAGACCAAATTGACCTTTAATGAGTTTAATTCCCAACTAATCAAATTACATTATGAAAATATTCCGTAACCGTCTTATTATCAAATTGACTATGAAATACTCTAATTAGGGTCAATACTTATTGATTGGACAATTTAAAAAATTTTGAATGGGTTTAAAATCATAAATATCCATTATTTTCTAAAAAGGACATTTTAGTCCTAAATTTTTGAAACTTCCAAAATCCATCCGATCAGACTTATTTTCGATCTGTGTCAATATCATTAAACTCTAATGCTTATTCTAGATTTTTTTAATATTTCAGGGTTGGGTCCCTAAAAATCACTATTAACCTAGATTCGCCATTCATCTGAAAACATTATTCATCGAAAATAAAAATTTATATTCAATGAAAGGAAATATTTGGGGTTTAACAATCATATAAATAATTTACATCATTTAGCAATTAGGTCGGTCATGCTCTATGGGGCGGAGTATTAGCCCATCAAATAGGTACATAGTCATAAGTTAATAGTGGTAGAGATGAGAATGCTCCATTAGATGTGTAACCTTGCTAGAAGAGATAAGGTTAGGAATATAATGGTAAGAAACAAATTAAATGTGCTAACATTAATCAAAAATTAAGAGAGAAAAGGCTTAGATGTTTTGCACGTGTTAACAGGAGACATCTTGATGCTTTAGTGAGAAGATAGGAGAAGATTATACATAGGGACTATAAGAGGAAAAAAAGAAGACCTAAGAAGAATTGGAGGGAGGTGATAAAAAAGGTTATAGCTCTATAAGAACTTACCGAAGACATGACCATTAATAGAAAACTTTGCCAAGGGTAAAGGATCTCATATAGAGAGGTCCTTCCCTTTGTCCTAGGTCTTTTAATCATTTTCCTTCGAGTCTTATGTCTTATATTTAGCCTAAATATTTAATATGTATTACTTCCCTCTTAGATATTTAACTTAAGCATTTATTTACTTATCCTAAACATTTTCTAGTAATGGCTTATTTACTTTATTTATTTACTTATCTTCTTTCTTGTTTGTGTATTTATTTACTTGTTTTATCTTTATTCTTTACCTTGTTCTCTATTTATTATATTACTTATTTTATATTGCTATTTGTATGTATGTATTTATTTTTTATTTATTATTACTATCTTTTACGTTTATTATTTATTATTACCTTATTATTTTAATATGTATCTTTTATTAATTTTCCATTATTTATTTATATATTATTTATTTATTTAGTAGATATATATTTTATCTTTTTTTTTATATGCGTCTGCTGAAAGTAGCCTCTCTATCAGTTAAGAGTAAAGCTGTGTATTTTTGGACCTTCCCAGATGCCATGTATCATTGTGACTTGTGCTGGGATGTTGCTATTGTTATACTATTATATATGTAATATTATTTTTCAAAGGGGACATTTATATATAAAAGTACATATTTAAATGAGAGAGATATACATTTTAAATGAGAAAGATACACTAGTGTTATGATTATGAATACAAGTGTTTTGTTCCTCTCATTTATTTATATTTTCTTAATTTGTAACGATTTTCATCTTAGTAATATTATAAAAATAATTTCTAATGTCTTAACATTTTAGAATATAAGTATAAATCAAAGAGAATAAGTAAATGATATCAGAAAGGATAAAATTATATAAGTCAAATATATTAATTAATATGTTTAATATAACATAAAAATGATTTTGACAAGAAAAATATGATCATTATATTTGATATTGTGTTTGCATTATAATGAAATTACATAATTGTTTATATTTATGTTTCTCTTTTTAAATTTTTATATTTAATAATGGTTATTATAAAATTCACTTTTTTTGAGAATTTAAAAAAATTCATTAATGAAGAAATGTTTACATCAGGACAGAGGTCTCTTACGTGGGATAGACCAAAGGCAATTTACTAAAACGGTGACGCACAATAGCAACAATTAAACACACAACAACAAATTTAAGACAAAGACAATGACATTGTATATGACGAATTAAACAAGGATGTTGAACAATTAGGGTATAACGATCTCCATCTTTCGGGAGACCTTGAGAAGTTTCTCGAAATGGGAGGGAGAGGTGATAGCAAAGCTCTGGCGATTTAGACGATCGATTTGTCTCCCAGTGGTTCGGCTCCATTTTATGCTGCATCAATTCTCTCAAGCACAAGTAAACATACTCTTCTGCTTGATTACGATTTCTTTGGAGATTAGGGCAAACTTTTTCCATCCCTACAGACTATGTTCTGAAAAACCTTTCTGTGTTGGGGTTCCGTGTGAACAATCTTCTCTGTGGGGGTCATCCTCTCTGTGTTAGTTCCTTATTGCATTAAAGATCATAGGGAATGATCGCTACTCAGGTAATTTTACGATACATTATATTCTCCTCCTTTTAAGGTGGGTCTTCACAAACCACCCTCTTTTTGTTTGATAACAGGGACACAACAGCTATCCATCAAGCTTAGATCAGCTTGTATAGGGTTTTCTTGAGAAAGCCTGTTCCTTTCAACCAAGTAAGTATAGAAAGCTAGTACTTCAATATTTTCCATGTATCTGTATTTCTGAACTGCTAGAGAATTTGAAATGTTCTATTCTGTGTTGATCTGAACTGATTTGAATTATTTTCAATCCATGGATTCTCTAACGGTAGTTGATTTTCCTTACCGCTGAATTGTTGCTTATTGAATTGTTTTGGACTGGCCCTTTGATTGTATGTGTAGTTCTGAGTAGCTAGCATTTAGGAAGAAATATAACGCCTTTTTCTTATAAGTTAAGCCTATTAATTGTAGGGACTTTTTTTATTCAAGTGCGGTTCTATTGCTTAACACAAAACAATATACTATGCCTAAACATGCATCCTAATTAACAAAATGTAAACAGTGATTAAAACAATGCAATTGACAAAGCAAGTGTCACCTCCCGACACTTAAAGAACATATTGTCCTCAATGTGACAAGGCAACCACAAAATAAGGAAAAATGACATCAAACTAAACAAAAGACATAAAACCAAACATAAGAAATTAAACCAAACAATATACGTGAAACCAAACAAAAGAAATCAAACCAAACAAAAGACATAAACAATTAACAACGTAATTAAAACAATGTAAAAAGTTTAGGGTAAGAAGGGCTTATGGAGATTGTGATGGTGACGGTGTTGGCAAAGGGGCTTCAAAATTATTCCTCTAAAAGAATTTAAGGAATTTCTTCTTCATGTACCACTGCTCCTTATGGACTTGTCTCATCTGGGCGCCTAACTCATTAATTTGCAATGTCATTTGCTGATAATTAGAGGCCATCTGGTCGAGGATTTGCTAAAATCTGTCGACCTCTGCTGGTGCAGTTGGTTCCTGTTCCACTGCTTCTTTTTGTAGCTCCAGGACCGTTTAAGATGTGGTCGGGAATGGCTGTATCTCTGCCCTTCCTGTTCTTAATTACAGTGTGCATCTGAGGATTTTGGAGCTCTATAAAGTGGAGCTACAAAATTTTAGAGTGCCTCAAATAAGATATGTCAAACATATCGTATTGAGTTGTACGTACACTATCCACATCAAGGCTGTAAAACAAAGCCAAGGCAGTAACAATATGAGACATGCAAAAATAAGAGCTCTTTTTATTAACAAAACTAACAATTGATCGAAAAATCCGACAAGGTGTATTGATTTTGATTTTTCGATCCATGCACCAAAGGCAGAAAAGTTCCGTGGCTGAGCACTTATTACTTTCAGTTTTATTGAAAACCATTAAGCACATAAATTTATACAGAAATAAATGCTCTGCACTATGAATTAAAGTGTTTGGTACATTTTTAGAGTTAAAATTAGCTTCACCCATTAGAGTTTTCTAGTAATTATCTACATCAAAGTCATCTTGATCATCTAAAATTTTTGTATTTGATAAATCAAAAAGCACATGAATGACATTATAATCAAGTTTTTAAACATCGCCAGTTATCCTAAACTAGAATACATCCATTTCAGGATTATAACGCATGGTGGTTAAAAACTCGATAGTCATGATAGAATAAATTGGCAAATCACAACAAATGAACCTACCCTAACCTATGTTCGCAGCTAATCGCTCAACATTACACCTCACTCCTATAGTTTCTAATAGTTCAAAGTCAAAATATCTAGGAGTAACTAATTCTCTATCTCTAAAGTCCCGAAAATGCTTACCTTCATCTTCTGAATAAGTGGAGAATGGGGCACGAAAAGTAGCCACTATATCAGGTTTACCTTTACTGGAAATTTGAAGGCACAATTCGTCAGTTGGTTTCTGAGCTGCCATCTTCTTCGGGACCATTACGAAAGAAAAATCAACAAAAATAAAGAAAAAAGATATGAGTTTGTTTTTTTAGAGAGAGAGAGAATAAATCTCACAAAATCCTTGTATTTTTTAATGATTCATCTACAATAAGTGTAAAGGATTAAAAGATTTATGGAAGGAGTGAAGAAAATACTAAGAGTTTAGTAAAAGATGAAGGATTTTAGAGAGTGGGAGAATAGATTTTTGTGTTTGTAGAGAGAGAGTGTGTTAAAAGTTGAACAATGAAGAAAGAAGAAAAGAAGAGGGAGATTTAATATCTTCCCTTAAATGGGACGATCGTGGGAATAAGAGCGAGATTTAAAATTTTCCCTCGGATGGGATTCCCACGATCGTGGGTTTTCTCTCTAGAAACTTTTTGGAGAGATTTCCCATAATTATGGGAATAATCCCCATTCCCACGATCATGGGTTTACTCTTTAGAAACTTTCTAGAGAGTCTTCCCATGGTTGTGGGAAACTTACCAATTCCCACGATCATAGGTTGCTGCAATTTTCCCACTTCTAAATCTTCTTCCAAGCCCAGCATGCATTCTCAACAATCTCGCAACCTACAAACACATCAGAATCATCTAAACAACAAGAAATTCGAAGGGAAAGTAAGTTAAAACTCAAATAAAAACAAAATAAATATCAAGAAAACTCAAATCAAACATAATTATACTAAATGAATCAAACAAACAACTAGATAAGAAACAATCAAAAGAAAGATAAACATGCTAAGTTAAAGTCATTAGCTTAACCATTCCTCAAACATTCATGAAAGAGTGGAAGAAAGGAAATAGATAACTTCCCTTTTTTGTAAATATGTCTCTCCATAATATGGTTTGCAACAATGCCCATTGACCTTGAAGGTTTCTCCCTTGTCATTTTCCAACTCCAAAGCTCTATTGGGAAACACTTGAAGAATCTTGAAGGGTGCACTCCATCTTAACTTGAGCTTTCCAGGAAATAGCCGAAGTCTTGAATTGAACAAAAGTACCAAGTCTCCACTCTTAAATTCCTTCTTCTTAATATGGCCATCATGCCACTTCTTAGCCTTTTCTTTGTATAGCTTGGCATTTTTATAAGCATCATATCTTAACTCTTCTAACTTATCAAGGTGTAAAAATCTCTTTTCTCCTGCTAGCTTCCAATCCATGTTCAATTTCCTAATTGCCCATCTATGCTTTAACTCCAATGGTAAATGGCAAACCTTGCCATACATAAGTCAATATGGTGTTATGTTTATTGGAGTTTTAAAAGTTGTTCTGTAAGCCCACAATGCGTTATCTAGCTTCAAAGCCTAATCTTTCCTTAAAGTGCTCATTGTCTTCTCCAAAATGTTTTTCAACTCTCTATTCACCACCTCCACTTAGCCATTGGTTTGGGGGTGGTAAGGTTTAGCCACTCTATGATAAACATTATATCTTCTCAAATGGTTTGTTGCAAAAAAGACTCCCCTCATCACTTATAATCGCTCTAGGCACCCCAAATCTAGTAAAAATCTTCTTAATGAACTTTTGTACCACCTTACCATCATTAGTTGGAGTAGCTACTGCCTCAACCCATCTGGACATGTTACCTGATGAGGATGGGAATGGCCCCATGAAGTCCAAGCCCCACATGTCAAATATCTCCACCTCTATTATGTTTGAAAGTCACATCTCACCCTTCTTTGATATGTTCTCCATTCTTTAACATCTATCACACTTTAGCATAAAATCTTGAGCATCTTTAAACAAGGTCAACTAATAGAATCCATACTTCAAGATTCGTGCAGCAGTCTTGTTAGTTCCATAATGCCCTGCATAAAGTGAGCTCTGACACTGCGTTAAAATTTTGGGCATTTCATCTTCAGGGACACACCTGCGAATCACACGGTCAGCACATATCTTATAAAGTACAGTTTCATCCTAAATATAACAAGAGCATTGAAATAGAAGGCACTTCCTTTGTTGATATGAAAAATCAGAAAGAAGAATAACACCTGAGAGGTAGTTCGCAATATCTGAAAACTAAGGACGAAAAGGATTATCTACCATCATGATGGCCTCATCAGGGAAGCTCTCATCTCTTTTCTGCTTCTTCTTTATGGTGTCCCCTTCAAGTAGTGAAAGTTCATCCGCTACAACATTTTCTGCTCCTTTCTTATCTTTAATCTCAATGTTGAACTCTTGGAGCAGAAGTACCCATCGGATGAGCCTAGCTTTGACATCCTTTTTAGGAAAGAGGCAATGTAATGTTGTATAATCTGCAAAAACAATAACTTGTGAAGTACTGGCCAAGTGCACAATCAGTAGCATGGTCACTTACATCACACATAATTTTAAAAGGAAGAGATCAATCTGGCAACTTCAGAATTGGTGTTATTGTGAATGCCTTCTTTAACCTGTTAAAAGAATCTAAATAGTCATCATCAAAAACAAAAGGCACATCTTGGACTAATAAATAAGTCAGGGTTCTAGCAATAAGGGAAAAATCCTTAATAAACCGTCTGTAGAACTCTACTTGACCTAGTAAAGCTCAGATACCCTTTATATTAGTGGGAGGTGGTAACTTTTCAATCCCTTATGTCTTAGAGCGATCCACTTCAATCCCCTTGCATGAAATCTTATGGCTTAATACAATTCTTTCTTAGATCATGAATGACACTTCTCCTAGTTTAAAACTAGATGAGACTCTTCACATCTTTGAAGCACTCTGTCTAAATTAAGCAAATAATGATCAAAAGAATCTCTAAAAATAGAGAAGTCATCCATAAATACCTCTATAAAGTTTTCATTCATGTCTGCAAATGTGGCCATCATACACCTTTGAAATGTGGCAGGTGGATTGGATAAACCATAAGGCATTCTTTGATAAGAAAAAGTCCCATAAGGATAGGTAAAAGTGGTCTTTTGTTGGTCTTTCGAGTATGTAAATACTTGATTTTACCGGAATATCCATCATGAAAGTAATAAAAAGAATAACCAGCAAGCCTCTTAATCATTTGGTCCATAAAAGGTAAAGGAAAAATAATCTTTCTTGGTGACCAAATTTAGCTTCCTATTGTCAATACACACTCGCCAACCCATGATGGTCCTACTAGAAATCTTTTCGCCTTTTTCATTTTCTACCACTATCATGCCACCCTTCTTTGGCAGACGCTGTACTGGGCTCACCCATTCACTATCAGAAATAGGGTAAATAATCCCCCCATCCAACAACTTTGCTACTTCCTTCTTCACCACTTCTTGTATGTTTTGATTTAATGTCCTCTGTCCTTCCCTCATATTTTTACATCCTTCTTCTAGGTTAATCCTATGCATCACCATAATGGGGCTAATCCCCATAATATCATAAATTTTCTTCCCCACGACTCTTATCCTCTTCCTAATGGTCTCCGCCACTTTCTCTTCTCGCTCACAATCCAATTACTTGGAGATAATAATAGGTAAAGTATGGTTCCTACCTAAAATGGTGTATCTCAAATAGGCAAGTAAAGGTTTAAGCTCTAAATTGGGGGGCTTAACAATTAAAGGTGGTATGGGTGTATCTGTTCTCTTCAGCTTCTCTAGATCAACTTCCTCACCTAATTCCTCTTCTTTCACACTTTCATCTCTGTGCACTTCATTAATTTTATCAACTTCCTCTTCAACCTCCTTCACATATTCATCCACAACATCAATTTTCATACAAACATTACCATCCACCGATTTCTTTAAAGATTTTGACATATTAAACTCAACGTACTCATTACCAATTCTCAACATAAGTTTCCCTTCAGATATATAACTAATTCCCTACCAGTATTCATAAAAGGCCTACCAAAAATCAGTGGACAATTTTTATCAGCTTACAAATCCAACACAACAAAATCAACAGGAATAATAAATTTATCTACTTTTACCAATACATCTTCTACAACTTCAAATGGTCTCTTACAGACTGGTCCACAAGTTCAATTACCATGAATGTTGGCTTGACCTCTCCTAATCCCAATTTCCTGAAAATAGACAAAGCCATCAAGTTAATACTTACACCTAAATCATATAAACATTTAGAGAACTCAAAATCACCAATAACACATGAAATAATAAAACTCCCTAGATCTTGTACTTTTGAAGGCATTTGGCTTGATATGATCGAACTACAATTTTCTATCAAAGTTACCATCTGATTGTCTTCCTAAGTGCACTTGTGTGTAAGTATATCCTTAAGAAACTTCCCATACTTGGGCATGCATTCCAAAGCTTCCACCAATGATAAGTTAATCTGCAGCTTCTTTCGTTTCTCCGAAAATTTGAAAAACTGAGCATCCACCTTATGCTGTTTCGGCCTCTATGGATATAAAAGTTTAGGCTTGTAAGGTGGTGGTGGTACATAGGGCCTTCCTTTTTCTTTCTCTTATTCTATCTCCTTACTTTTCTCTTTTTCTTGGCTATCCCTAGGCACACTTGGTTCCTCCATCTGTTTGCCACTTTGAAGTGTAACAGCTTTGAGTTGTTCCCTTGATTTAACCTCTGTATTGCTCAGCAGACTACTTGCACTTCTAGAAGATAAAGCATTAGCAAGTTAACCTACCTAAACCTCCAAATTGTGGATGGATGAGGCATGATTCTTCACAATCTGGTCGAACTTTGCTTCCATCCTCTTCTAACTTTCCTCCTGACTGGAAAACATTCTTTTCTGATTTTCTTCTTGAGTTGCCAGTTTGGACCTAAAAATCTCCGTAAACTTGTCCATTTTGCTCTCCATCTATCTAAGTCGATCTTACTGAAATCCAGGAGGTCATTGTGATCTTGCTTGACCACCTGTATTGTTAATGCTCCAAGAAAAATTAAGATGGTTTTTCCATCCCAGATTTTAAGTATTCGAATGCGAATTATTACCTCTTTGTGGCTGGCCCAAGTAATTTACCTATTTTGTACCACTGGCTCCCAAAAAGAAACACTCAGCTGAGCCATGGTTGTTCTGCCCATATAACTCACACTGTACTTACATAACTTTAGCCATGGATGATGATGCTCCTTGCATGTTCCTTAATTTCTTTATAAGGTTCATGATCTGTGCTTACAAAGCAATAACAGAGTCAATAGGGATCATACTTTTGCTCCTTTTGCCCTTATCTACTCCTCTCACTTAACCATATGCAACTGTTGCTCGCTAACTCCTCTAAAAGGTCTTGAGATGCTTCAATAGTCTTCCTCATTAAAGAACCTCTAACGACTACATCTGTGGTTCCTCTCGTGCTCGGATTCACACCATTGTAAAATGTCTGCAACAGGAACTCCCTCAGAAGGTTGTGGTGGGGACAACTTCTTTGTAATTCTTTAAATCTCTCCCAGGCTTCATAGAGAGATTCCCCATCACTCTGCTGAAAATTTGTGATTTCTTTTATGATCCTTGTCATCTTGGTTAATGGAAAATATTTTGCAACAAATGCTTGGGCTAACTACTCCTAAGTAGGAATATGCCCTGAACTAAGTGAATTGTACCACGCCTTCGCCTGATCTTTTAAAGTGAAAGAAAATAATCTCAATTTTACTACATCATCGGACATTCCATTGAACTGAAAAGTGTTGTAAAGCTTTAAAAAATTAGCAATGTGGGCATTTGGATCTTCATTAGATAGCCTATAGAATTGCACAATATTATGCAATATGTTGAGGGGTGCTGGTTTGATCTCGAAATTATTAGCTTGAACCACTGGCCTCGCAACTCCTTGAGGACTAAATCTTGTCCTCTTGAAGTCCATCAGTGTCCTTTCACCTCCTTGCTCTCCTTCTTCAGCCATATCTCTTTATATACTATCTCAACGCTTCACTCCTCTTAACTCTCCTTCATGTCTTGTGATATCAAAAAACTCGTCTTTACTAATTTTTGTTGATCTTCACGTGTTCTTTATGTTCATGCGCCTGTAAATACATAAGGAAATTTATCAAAAACTCTTAAATCAAAGTAATCTAAACTAAACAAGATGTTAAGTAAACAATCCCTAGCAATGACGCCAAAAACTTGTTGATTGCAAAATAGTCTACTAGTTTTACGCTCAAAAATTACAAGTATACGAGTCGTGACTTGTAATTAAAAAGTAGATATCAATCCCACAAGGATTGTGCTTAGGCAACACTTAATTCAGGTCAATCTTTGTTTAAGACTCGAAATTGTTTTTGGAAATAAACTAAAAAATTAAATAACTAACAGTGAACAATTTATAACACTAAAATGCAGAAAATTGGAATTCAAGATTTCAACGACTAAAGATCACTTTTTTCCTATCTTGTCTCCCTCCTATTTTATTAATTGAGCTGTGTCTCACCTAAGATTGCCAAACACATGAACTACCCTCTGTTAAGGTGTAACCAACTGTCCCTAATCAAATTAAATGACGTTGATTAAGCAATCTTTCAATCTACCAAATCACCCCTCCAATTTAACTAGTTATTAAGTTATCCTATGGGTAATCAATTAAATTAGCTAAGATCTCTCTTCTAACTAATCAATTAACGTGATGGATCTAGGTCTATAGAATGCCAACTCTTGTTGTATGATCTTACACAAATTACCTTACTCAATCTCTCGATCTATTGCAAAGTATAAATATATTCAACATTCATCAAAGATATCTTTCATTCAAATCAATAAAATAAGAGTTTAACAACATATTTCAAAAGTAATCCCCAAAAATAAATCAACCACTTATGGTGTCTATAACATTCCCAACAATTGAATATTCCATGATACAATGACTAGAAGAGATAAAACAACTGAAAACTAAATAAAAAAGAACTCCTCCTCTTCTTTTCTAAAATCTAGAAATATCAGTGTTGATAAGCTCTTCTCCCAATTGTGAGTGATGATCTTTGAATCTCCACCTTCCTTAAGACTCCAAACCTAGGTTTTTCACTCAAGGAGGCTATTCTACACAGAGGTCTCACGTTCTCCTTCATCCATATGGGTTTATTATCTTATATAGTCTAGAAAACCTAAAAATTAAGTGAACCTTGCATATGTTCTCAGGTTGGACATCCCATGATTGTGGGATTTGGCATAATTCCCCCGATCGTGGGTTCTTGTGGCAACATGCTTCCTTTTCTCTTCTCCTCTTTTGGTCTCTAGCTCAATCTCAAAGTTGCCTACCTCCATTCCTACATCAAAATAATCAATTCTTACCTAAAATTAACATCAAACATAAAAGAACAACAATGAAGATCAAACTAAACAAAAACATACAAAATGAATCCTAAAATACAACAATAATAAAAAATTATACAAGAAACACATGCCAAATACTTAGAAAAATACACACCAATGCACAACTATCAGTATACTTATGGTATACCAATTTCAATTAATTTTAAAATTTTGAGCAAAACATGATGTAGCTATCAAATTTATTGTGCCTAGCATCAGGTCTGAATTGGAATTTTTTGATTTGAGCTTTCTTTTCGTTTTTATTTGGTACTCTTTTCTCAAGTGTAATAGGTGTATATACATAAGAAGTTTCGAAAATGTGATCAGATTAAGAAAACTTGACATCACCAAACTTGAAAAGGAATTGAAAAAAGCAAGACGTCAAGAAGAAATTGAAAAGATAATGGCGAATCAAAGAGATGAAGGCCGTGACCAAAGAAAATTAATGGATTTTATACGGTCCAAGTTCAATCTAAACCAACAGAGGATCACTAGGTCGCCTATTAATAGGAACAATTTTGAAATCAAACTTGCTTTATTGAATAATTTGCAAACTAATGTTCAGTTTTATGGTTTACCATATGATGATCCAAACGCTCATCTTGCTAATTTTTTAGAAATTTGCAGTATATTTAGGTATAATAGATTATCTGAGGAAGCAGCAAAGATGAGGCTCTTTCCCTTCATACTGAAAGATTGGGCAAAGGCATGGCTAAATTCTCTTAATCAAAAGCATGTAACTATATGAGAACAATTAGTGCAAGCTTTTCTAGCTAAATACTTTCCGTTAACAAAGACGACTCAGATTATCAAGGAGCTGCAAAGAAGTTGTCCTCATCATAACCTTCCAAGAGAGCTATTATTACAGACATTTTATAATGGAGTTAATGCAAAGATCAAAAGTACATTTGACACAGTAGCCAGAGGCTCGTTGGTAAGAAAAACCACCGATGATGCATATGATCTAACTGAGGATATGGCCATTAATGATAATTTGTGGTCAATTTAAAGAAGTAGATCCTACAATGTGAACGAAAAAATGGAATCATGGTAATAGAGTCAGCTTCAGCCATACAAACGTAGATAGTTGTATTAACCAAAAAGTTAAACAACATCAATGCCTCATCTAATTTGGTAAGCACAATGCAACAATTTTGTGAAATATATGAAAAATATGACCATACATCAATAAAATGTTATTTAATGAACAATGATGGAATGGAATAGGCAAATTATTTGGGTGTGCTAGAATGGTCAGGTAACAATACTTGCTCGAACAATTATAACTCTGGGTGGAAAAACCACTAAAATTTTTCTTAGACTAACAATGCAGGTGTAAATTTGAGACTACAAAGACTGCCAAAATTCTAAGAAAGGTCATGAAATTTTGAGTAAAAGTAAAAAAAAGCCTCAATTTGAAGATGGAATCCTAGTTTATCAAAATAATGGTTGAGATAGGCTTCAAGGTTAATAGTATGGATGAAGAACAAAAGGAGACACAAGAAAGGATTGACTTGATGCTCAAGACTCAATTTTTTTCCATTTATAGCTTGGAGGTATAGGTAGCCTAGCTTGTAATTGCATTGAAAGTCAAAATTTTAGGTAACCTTCCCAACACTACTGAATCTAACTTGAGAAATGAGAAAGAGTTATAAGAACCAGTTTAGAAGGAAGCCAAAGATCAGGTTGAGACAAGTTAATAAAAAGGCAAACAGAAGGTAACAAAGGAGGAGGAACCTACATTTCAACTCTACCATACATACCTAAGTTACCAATTCGATATAGATTAAGGTAGAACCCTGCAAGCGAACATAGGATTCAAAGTAGACAGTAGCCTTAATAGCTAGTTGTAGTTCAATTATTACTAACAATATGCCATCAAAATTAAAAGATCTAAGGAGTTTCACTATTCCTTGCATTATTAATGGCGTGGAATTTTCTAAATGTTCACATGATCATATTGTAAGTATTAATCTTATACCATTGTCTAGTTTTGGGAAATGGAAGTTAGACGATATAAAGCCAACCTTAATGAAAATTTAGTTAGTAGATCAATAAATAAAGAAACCATTTGGGGTTGTGGAAGATGTTCTAGTAAAGGTTGATAAATTTGCTATTCCTGTTGACTTTGTAATTCTTCATATTGCAGAAGATAGGCAGTGTCCACTCATTCTTGGATGTCCATTAAGGAACACTGGGTAGGTGTTCATTGATGTAAATGATGGAAACTTAGTTCTGTGTGTTATTGATAAAAAGATCGAATTCCACATGAATAGGACATTAAAAAGCAACATAAACATTTGTATGAAAATTAATATGGTGAACGATTGTGTGGAGGAACATTAGAGAGCAATTATTGAACAGAAAAGTAAAGTAGATGACAATGAGATAAGTGTAGAAGAAGGGGAATTAGATGACAAACAAAAGCAGGAACGATTAGTGAAAATAAAGCTACTAACCCCACTTTCTTGTAAAAACCACCAACTATTGAGCTTAATGTTGGTTTATGCCCTGCAGCCAATCGCTTTGGTTGTATTTTAGTGACAAATTATTTAAAGGCATTATTTATCTTGTATATGTTTAGATGTATATGATAAAGTCCATGGAATAATTATACATTGCAAATGAAATTATAATGAGATTATAATTATGA
>JANZXP010000009.1:5350978-5363390 GCA_027576715.1 Erythroxylum flavicans
AACTTAGCGTGTGTAACCTTGCGAGCACCTATTAAGCTGAAAAGAAAGAAAATGTCTTATTAAAGGTTGATTAATAAAGTGTTCAAATTTCTGTTAAGTAAAAGTGTGAAGGTCTATATCGAGGACATGTCGTCAAGTCCCCAAGTTCGAAGCGATGTAGACACTGAAGATGAGGAATTTCTTATGCCTTTTCAAACCGTAGAGAGGAGGAAATCTAATAAAGTAAAAGGAAAAGCTCCAAATGACAATTCTTTTAATATGTCCACAATTGTGCGGAATGTCAAAGGTCTAAATTGCCTAACAAAGTAAGCCGCTTTACGGGATTTTGTTAAGATGGAGAAGCCTCTCGTTATTGGATTACTTGAAACAAAAATAAAACTAGAGAATCTTGGTTAACTATCAGTTTTGGGACCTTATTGGCAACAACTAAATAATCATTAACATCAACTAATTTAGGTTTTCGGTCAATTGTGAATTGAGAGATCATAATTCCATAATTTAAATTAGGGATTATCAATTAGGGTTAAGAATTATAACTTGAGAAAGAGTAATTCACCCTAGGACCGTCTAGACCCATTAATTTGATAATTGCACAACTGATTAGACTTTTGTTAATTTCAGATTAAAACCCCCTTTCTCTCACTTGATGGTTTCTAAGTTGGTTTTGGGATTAGTTTGTGCTACTGTTATCTTGTTTAGATTTTTTAATTCAATTCTTGAAATTAATTAATTGATTGGTTTATTTTTTGCATTAGTTATTCATTTTGACTTATTGTAGTTTAGTACGACCTTAGATTTTATGACTAGACTTGCCTCCTCTTGGGATCGATACCTTGGGTACTACGCGAGTGACTCGTGAAGTTGCAGAATTTACCAAGGTTAATAAATATTAAAACTTAGCGTGTGTAACCTTGCGAGCACCTATTAAGCTGAAAAGAAAGAAAATGTCTTATTAAAGGTTGATTAATAAGGTGTTCAAATTTCTGTTAAGTAAAAGTGTGAAGGTCTATATCGAGGATATGATCGTCAAGTCCCCAAGTTCGAAGCGATGTAGACACTGAAGATGAGGAATTTCCTATGCCTTTTCAAACCGTAGAGAGGAGGAAATCTCAATAAAGCAAGAGGAAAAGCTCCAAATGACAATTCTTTTAATATGTCCATAATTATGCGGAATGTCAGAGGTCTAAATTGCCTAACAAAGTAAGCCGCTTTACGGGATTTTGTCAAGATGGAGAAGCCTCTCATTATTGGATTACTTGAAACAAAAATAAAACTAGAGAATCTTGGTTAACTATCGATTTTGGGACCTTGCTGGCAACAACTAACTAATCATTAACATCATATGAATCGAAGAATTATTTTATGCTACATGGCTAACGAAATACGTGTAGAAATCCTCCACTCCATTGATCAAGTGAAGCACCTTAAAATCTTTTTTTTGTATGAGAAAGTCGACATCCTCACATCTGTTATCTATATTAGAATCTTTAGGTTCCAAAGGTCTACCCTTTAGAGTAACCTTATAGGCTTCAACAAAGGTTCTAACCTTCCTTAGTTAATTTGTGGTGATTTCAACTCAATCTTATTTAGATATGAGGTTTAAGGCAACTATAACCTTCGTAACTACTTTAATGATTTTAAGCAGTGTGTTGACGCCCTAGGGGGGACAGACCTGAATTTCTTATGCCACATGTATACTTGGTTAAATAAACAATCCTCCCACTAGATTGTTCAAAAGAAGCTTGATAGAGCATTGATCAAAGCTCTATTCCAGGACCCTCTCTTTTTAGATCACAACCCCATTAAAGTTGTGAATCTCTTCTAGAAGGTTGTCATCTATTACCCTTTCAGATATAACAATTATTTGATTCATGTCCCAGGTTTCACTGTAGTTTGTATAAAAGGTGTTGCTTGTTTCATTCAAGGTGCTAAACAATTTATTTGTGTGTAGAAGTTTAAAGCCATTAAGCAAGAACTTAAAACTCTACATTCATCACAGGGTTCTACTGAAGATGTTGTGCTTAAAGTTAGGGAAAAGCTTATTGACATCCAAAAAACTCTTGCCTTTTCACCAAAAGATCCCTCACTTATTGCAAAAGAAAAGCTAGCTCTCTCTAATTGTATGAGCTCAATTAGCTACCATAACTCCTTGCTTCAACAAAGATCTCGAATTAATTGGCTCAAAGATGGAGATAAATGCTCAAAGTCCTTCTTCAACTCCATTATAATCCACAAAAATAAAAATTTTATCTCCTCCATCACCAATCATGAGGTTCGGATCCTCCATAGCCAACAAGAAATTACAAACGAGGTTGTTACTTACTTGAGCAATTCCTTGGAACCCATACTGCTACTTTGATCCTAACTTTAGGTCTTAATGCACTCAACCTGAAAAAAATCACTAAGCCAGACTATAGATTGCTAATCAAACCTGTAGAAGATAAGGACATTGAGGAAGCTATTTTTAGGATAGAGGGTACTAAAACCCCTGGCCCCGATAGATTGAATGGTCTTTTCTATCAAAAAAATGGGCCATTACAAGTATGGTTTTTAGAAATACAGTGAAGGAATTTTTCCAAAGGTGTGCTTCTCAAGGAGATTAGCAAGACCTTCCTGTGTTTAATACCCAAAAATTTTACTCCCAACTCCTTTAATGACTTTAGACCTATAGCCTGTCCAAACTTTCATCTCTAAGACTCTTGCATCAAGATTGAAAACAACTATATCTCTACTTATTAGTGATAATCAGGGAGCCTTCATTAACAACTAACAAATTGGCGACAATATCCTTATAGTGCAAGAGCCTCTCAAAGGTTATTCAAGAGCAAATTCAACCCTAAATTACACCATCAAAATTTATTTTCAGAAAGCCTTCGATAGTATTAACTGGTCCTTTTTGTGGAGGATATTCGAGGCCTACGATTTTCAACCTATCTACATCAACTAGATTAAAGAATGTGTAACAACTACTAGCTACTCAACCCTGATAAATGGCAGCCCCTCACCTTACATCAATGCTAAGAAAGGGAGACCCCCTCTCTCCTTACCTCTTTGTCTTGTGCATCGAAATACTTAACTCCATAATCAAGCTGGAAGTAGATCGGTTCAAGTATCACACAAAGTGTAAGAAAATCAAGTTCACTAACATATTTTTTGTCGATGGCCTGTTTCTTTTTGGTAGAGCAAATTTGGAGTCAATTAATAGTTATATGAAAGCCCTACAAAAGTTTCCGCTTCTAGATTACAACTCAATCTTGAAAAAAGTCATTTTATTCTCTCTAAAGTTGCCTCAACTATGGCCTCACACATTGTTTCTCTCACTGGAATAAAGGAGAACCCACCACCTATCTTATATCTGGGTCTGCCTATCTCCACAAAAAGGCTCACTTTTTTCAAATGCACACCTCTTATAGAGAAAATTCACCACAGAATTTATTTATGGGCCAAAAATTTTCTATCTTTTACAGGGAACCTTTAACTTCTTACATCGATGATTAACTCTCTACACATCTACTGGAGATCTCATTTATTTCCATCAAAAGGCTTCATCAAATCCATAAAGAGAATTTTCAAAAATTTCTGATAGAACTCTTCAAATGGTGCAAAGGGCTGTGCAAAAATTAAATTGTCTGATATCTGTTATCCTAAAGTGAAAGGAGACTTGAGCATTTCCTTTGTTAAACTTACAAATCAAACAATCATTCTAAAAAGGCTCTGGTGGATTCTTGAAAATAGAAATTTGATATGGATTAGATGGCTCCACTCGTACTTTCTTAAGGATCATAGCATATGGGAAGTAAAAATGAAACCTTCTAACTCTTTCTTTCCTAACCAATTATTGCATTTGTCAAATTTGGTTAGAGAAGATATTTCTTGTTCTGTTAGCAATGGTAAGCTGATATCTTTGTGATATGATAACTAGTCGAGTCAGACACCTTCTTCTTCTAACTTGTTAAGTAACTCTACCACCTTCCCACTCCACACTAAACTTAATACATTCATCATTAACAACAACTGGAACTTCCCTGACACTCTTTGCCACTTGTAACCCCAATACCCTCCCCATCCTCTCAAGCAAGACACCTTTTTCTGGTACAATCAACCTACTCACAATTTTTCAAACCGTATAGTGAGAGACCTCCTAAGGATGAAGAAACCAACAGTGGAGTGGCATCAAATCATCTGGCACAAAAGGATCCCTCCTAAAACTTCCTTTCTCTTATACCTTGTTATACAGAATCATCTCAACATAACTGATCACCTCAAAATTTAAAACATTAACACATCTTATCCTTTTATCAATAGTGGAGGAAACCAGAGGTCATTTATTTTTTATGTGTGAGGTAACCAACAACATATGGGGAACTATCAAAGTGTACTGCATCTGTCCCTCTCAAGAACTCACACTCTCTCACGCTATTCATTGGCTCTCCTCTTTAAAAAATCCTCCCAAGTTTATTCATATAGCTGCTATTCATATGACTGTACAAACCATATAGAAGGAGAAAAATATTAGGTGTTTCAACTCCAAACAAAAATCTATCCCATCCTTTGTATCCGACACTATAGCAAACACTTATGAACTTATAAGAGTGGCAGGTGAAACTTGAAGATCAATTTTCTGTACTTAGCTTTCCATGTTTCTCTAAATCTATATTCTGAGTAGAGTAACATATTTAAGCTTTTATGTGTAAAACAGTAGCCCACTATGTACTCTTTGTTTTGTACTCCTAATTTTTATTAATGATTTTTTTCCTTTATTTCCAGAAAAAATATATTTTAGACTTGAGTAATTGTTTTGAGATAGCATAAAATTCAAGATGAAACTCAATCCTTATAAGTGTGTATTTAGTGTGGTTTTATGGTAATCCAACAAGCTATAGAGGCTAAATTGGAGTAGATAGAGGTGATTCAGGTGTTGGAATCCCATATGTTCCATTAAAGATGTTTAGAGGCTAATGGTGAGTTAAACAGCCTTTCTAAATTTTTGTCTAGATTAGTAGAGCATTATGTATCCTTTTTTTTAGCACTTAAGTAGACAAGGAATTTTAGCTAAGGTAGAATGTCAACAAGCCTTTAAGCAATTAAATGCTTACTTTTTACAACCTCCTCCGTAATCGACTGCTCGTCAGGGTGAAGTCCTGTTTCTTTACTTAGTTGTTTTTTAATGGGCTATTAGTTTAGTCTTAGTAAAGGAATACGAAAGCCTACAGAAGCTAGTATATTATGGTAGAAAGTTATGCTTAGAGGCCTTTTTGATATGAAAATTAGATATAAATAAAAGTATAAATTTAAGGCCTCGAATAATGAGGCAAAGTACAAAGTGCTATTTTTTACAATTAGATTGACCTCTCACTTGTAATTGAGGGTATTAGAAATATACTTAGTGGTGAATGGAATTTTGAGAACTTATGAACATAAAAAGAAGGAAAATGTGAAAATATAAGTCAAGAGATCTTTAGGTAAGTAATGTTATGACCAAACCTGCAATTGATCCCTTATGAGGAGAATTATGTATCAGATCTGTTGTCTAAATGGGTAGCCTAAAGGACATAAAACAAAGAAGTCTTTTTTAAAGAAAGGCTTGAATTGCGACGTGGGGTTTTAAATGAATACCATTGAAAATCTAGAGGAAGAGTAGATAAGAGAGATTAGAGAATATATACACTAAAGAGAATTCTCGTATGATACTAAGTAAGCAAGAAAGATCAGGTACATAGTTACAAAGTACAAATTTGTAAATAAAAATATTTGTCACAGGTCTTTCACTTTACCTTACTTACATTGTGTAGCCTCACTACAACAAAATTAACTTTTAGCTATTTTTCTTTATGACGATTCAAAAATCAACACTAAAAGTCAACTTTTGACGGCGATTTTAGAATTTGTTGCCAAAAGTGAAGGTTTTCCTGATGGTTTACGATATCATCACAAAATTAAGGTATCATCGTAAAATGTGTGACCTTTTGCGATGGTTTAGAAATTTCTTGCAAAATGTTTAGCCTTAGGTGACGATTCTCATAATCATCATAAAATGTTGATTATTGGCGACGATTTTTTAAAATCCATGGCCAAAACTTGATATTAAAGACTTTAAAATCACAACATTTTACTATATTGTTACTAAATGGAGGTCTTTAGTGACAATTTATTTAAATTGTCACAAAAAGGTTCTACCTTTTAAGACGGTTTTGAAATTTCATCGCCAAAGCCTGGACTTTTGGTGAAAAATTTTTAAAATCGTTACCAAAAGTTGTTATTAAAGATTTTATATCTTATGTATTTCTTAGTGAAATTTTGACAAATGTTTTGCGTGATAGTATTCTTAAAAATATTAATGTTAAAAACATAATTTTTTAATGGTAAGTGTGCTTAATAATCCTAAGGCTAATTATAATTGACATTTATATGGTTTTTCATATTTTTTCATTTGTCTTCTTTATAAATTTTTTAAAATGGACAATGCATTCAAAACCATTTGAATTTGTTTAAATATATGGATTTATACCCAAATGATTCTTTAATTAGGCCTATTGTACATAGTACTACACCTCTGTTCATACAAATATTTCATGAAAATAGAATGGAGTATTTAAAAATTATAAAACGTTTTCAAAGTTTTAAACATATTGTTGGAAAACACATGGTAGGTAATTTAAAATTTGAAATGTCAATATTATTTGGATATAAAAGGATAAAAATACCTAAAATTTTAATAATAATAAGATCAGAATATAATAAATTTAAATTGACTACTATTCTTAATTATTAATATTTATTAACAATAAAATAATAATACATATAAATATTGAAATATGATAAGCAATATAATATAATGATATATGGTAAGTAGTACAAGATTTTAATTAGAATTTTAACAATTCTTACACAAACATGTTAAATAAATAAAGTTTCACGCTTATTCCATTGAAAAAGGAAAAGAAAAAATTATTTTTTTATTCCAAGTGACATGAGACTTAGTAGAATAGTTAAAGGAGTTCCCTATGTTTGGATTCCCAAGAAGAGTCCTTGCATGTTCAAAGGCAACAATAGAAACAGTCAAAGATCTTTCCTCAGGTGTTAGGTTATTGACACCCTCTTCTAACAACGTTTTGGCTTTAACTAAACTAGTAGAAGATACAGTGAACAAATACCTAGATGTAGTATGGATCACTGAATTAAATGAACCACCTATACGATGTGTTTCATCTAAGAAACAATTAGTATAGAACTTTAATAGCTAATTAAATCAAATGGTATAACGAACCCAAATTCAAACAATTACATACCTGATTGAACAGACATAGTAATTAGAATGGATGACTGTTTTAAAACAACCGATTTCTCTAATCTTGTACTAACCATTGGGATATTGTCAATGTCTCAATTTTCATCTATATTCTCTTGAATATTAGAGGAAGCTTTACATAACATATAGTATATACATTCAAATGTTCTCATAACTTTCTAACAGAAAATGAGATATAAATAATTAAGGAAGAGAGGTAATTCAGATGATACTAAGAACTTCAAAGAAGAAGATCAGCCATTGAAGGCAAGTGATGATTAGACTTTGATGAGGAGATTAGTTGTTCATTGATTTGTTCTTCACTAGGGAGAATTTTGCTCATTCTTCCCAACAGAACCCATTTCTGCCATCAAAAACTAGCACCACGTTTACATTCCATCATGAAAGGATGAGTTAACTTTTTAATTCTAAAAAATCAATTTAACATAAAATTCTTTGTGTTTAATTAATTTTTGTTGGTAATAGAATACCATAAATTCTCAGAGGTGGAATCAACTGATCCAAAATTGAATTGTTAAATGTTCAAAACAGAATGAAGTACATAAACATCCTTTCCAAAACATAAACACAAACACAAATAAAAACCCATACAACATAAGAAGAAAACAAAATCCACATAATCTCCAAAACGTAATAGAAAAATAGAGCACAATAGAAGGAGGGTTCTCAAAAACATAAAAGAAAAACAATACCAACACAGGACACGACACTCGTTCGACGGTGACAACCATAACACAAGAGACAACAACCATAAAGGAGACGATGCTTTTTCGAAATCACAATGTTTTCAGTTAATTTGGAAGAAATAAGCATAAGACGATGATTCATATAATTGTCGCCAAATGGTAGCCCATTACCATTTAACTTGATCTTTGACGACGAAATTATATAGAATATATAATTTTTTTATAATAATATCAAATTTATATACGATAAATACATAGTTATGGTTAAATAGAATAATATATTACATAAGTAAGATATGAGAAAATTTATGTATTATCTATGCATTCATAAATCATTATACTAGTTACAATTATTATCTATACATTCATATAACATTATATTAATTACCAAATATAATAATTATTATTGAAATTTAATTAAAAAATTATTGCAATATAGTAAAAATGGAAATCAATATTAAATAATAATATCATATTCTTAAAAATCAAATTTAATTATTCACAATGATTGTAGGTCTACAAATAAATTTAGTTAACAATAATGTCATTTCTTCCAATTTATAAGACTAAAAACACAAAACTAATTTATATTACATTAATTAATACTTTTTTAATCTCTTTTTAAATATATGATTTGAAAATTTGTTTGTAGTCATAAAACTCTATTTAGTATATATAAATTATATACTATTTTATATAAATGATATATTAAAAAAATTTTCTATATTAAAAATATCATAAATAAGAAAAGAATTGGCGACGATTTTATGAAGTCGATCGTCGCCAAATAGGTCACTAATTTAGCGATGATTACACTAGATCGTCGCTAAAAGGCATCAAAATTAAATGACTTCTTTTATTTTAATAACAAATGACATCATTATGGGGCTTCAACTTCAACATTTTAAAATCAAACGAAAATGACGTCATTTGTTTTAAGAAGAAACAACATCATTGGGGGGCTTTGAGTTAAACGTTTTTGGTCAAAGGAAAACGATGTCGTTTATTTTAACAATAAACTACGTCGTTTGCTTTGAACTTAAACCTTTGAGCTGATGCCCCCCTCCCTTACTCATTTGTCGCCGTTTTCTTCCTTAATTACTCACTGCCATTCTTCTTCCTTAATCACCGTCGTTGGTCTTCTTCAGCTATTCTTCCACTGTCTGTCACGTTCGGTTAATCGTCCATTGAGGTTTTTCATCCATGCTTTGCTCTAGGGTTCATTTTTTCTGGGAGAATTTTTTTTGTTAATGGTTATATGGTTCTCAGTTTTGTTGAGTATTCTACATTTTTTTCCACTATGATTGGTTAAAGTTTTGGTTTCAATGTATTTATGTTGTTGAATAATGGAAAAATACAAGGGTTTTGTTATTAGTTATGGATGAATTGGGTATGCCTATGAAATTTCTGATGAAATGTCTCTTAGGGATATATAGAAGTACAATGACATCTTTGCTTCGCAGTATGTAGTTGATTAATACTTAGGTCACTTGCAGGGCTTATTTCCATTCACTTTATTAGGATTTCATGTCATCTCTTTCATCCTCATTTGTTTCAATGATATTGACATTTTCATAGAAATTAAACTTATCATATAAAATCAAATTACATATTTTGAAAATTAAAGATTTGTAACTCAAAAAATACTTTCCGTTTTCACTTAAGGGGGTATTGGGAAACTTTAAAAATCATAGAGGTTGTCTGTTATTAGAAACATTAGTAGATAGTCACTTGAATTGTTAACTCACCAGCTCTTAGTCTCTTACTTCCCACTTTGTCTCCTCAGCCTTTCTGTACTTTTTTTGCAACATCTACATTTTATTAATGTCTACCCCTCTGCACTCCACTACCTACTTTGTATTCTAACTAGTTCATACCATTTTTTAATTAATCATATTGTTTAGATCCATTAAAATTTGAGAACTTTGTTGGTGCTAATTATATAAAAACAAGAATTCATCCTTTTGTTCATCCTTTCTTTTATTATGAATTTAGGTTAACTTGATTGATGTATTACTCCACGTACTTTCCCTACCTAGAAGCTAATTTCATATATTTTCTCATTCAAGCATTGCTAATTATATGATAAACCTAGATGAACATTTAATTTTAATTAATGTGATACGGCTTTTGGTTTAAGATTCTTTAGCCTTTTGGTTTAAGGTTCTTCATTTCTTCTAATAGGTTAATTGATTTGAACTAGGGCCAATTTCACAACACATTCATTAGCTTTCCACTTTTGTCATCCATCGTCTCCGACTGTCCATCTATCTAGGTAAGTGGTCAAAGTTTTGTTTAATTTTTATCTTGAATAGAGACGAATTTTTGTGAATGGAAGGAGAGCCTTGGTTTTGTATGTGAACTTGTGGTGATTAATCGAGAAGTATTAACACTAAAAATTCATGTATGATTATGGATGATCTGAGGCATAATAAATCCCTATGATGGTATATAGGTTAGAAACTCGTGATACAGCTCCCATGAGGCTTATCAGTGAAATATTACATGAGGCTAGGATTCATAGCAAAAAGACCCTTTCTCGATTCATGTGGTGTTATAATGCCACGTACCATAGTGTTTGTTTGAATCCAAACTTAGTTTATGAACTTGTAGTGATTATTTGAGAAGTACTAACATTAGAAATTCACATATAATTATGGATGATCTAAGGCATAACCCCTAGGATGGTATATCGGTTAGAAACCCATGATACAGATCCCATGAGGCTTATCGGTGAAATATTCCATAAGGCTAGGAGTCACAACAAGAAGACCCTTTCTTGATTCATGTGGTGTTATGATCGCAGGTTTTCGATATGAAAAAGCTTTAATAATTTAACCTCGATATTCTGCAAGTGCATGGGTTGTTCGTGTAGTATCTAAGGTGTCGATCCCACGAGGAGGGTTAATTTAATCCTAAAATTTAAGGCTAAACTCAATTTGTAATAATTCAAAATAAACAAAACTAAACAAGAAATTATTTCAATTACACAATTAATTCTAATAATTAAATTAGAAAATAATAACAAGATAGCAAATGCAGCACCTAATCAAGAATCAACCTAGGAACTACCAATTGAGAGAAAGGGGATTTTTATCTAACTTTAATGAAAACCTAATTGATTATGAATTTATTGGATTATCGGTTCTAGACGGTCCTAGGGTTAATTACTCTCTCTCGAGTTATAATCATTAACCTTAATTTATAAACCCTAATTAGATTATGAGAATTGCAATCTCTCGATTCATAATTTATCCAAACTTAAATTAGATATGAATTTGTCCAATAAACTACCAAAACCAATACAAGATTTCTCGTTACATAAATTTACTGGTTTGATTCAATTCTTGATCTATTAAATTACCTAACTTAAATGACCTTAAATTACCTAACTCTCGTTAGGCCAATTTAATGATTTTTCACTCAATTCACCCTCTCGATTTATTACCGAATTATATAAGTGCAGAATTGAAATCATAAGAAATTCAATAAAAATGCAATCAATCAAATTTCATTAATATCAAAGACAAAGTATATTGAAAGTGAGTTTAGACAAATCCTCAAAATTCAACAAATCTGTCACCTATGGCTATCTTAAATTCTATACAATCATAAAAAATGAAATTAAACCAGAAATAGACTCGAAATGGATGAAGGAGAGCAACAGCGAGAAACCTTTTGTTTCGGGAAGTACTTCGCATAGGCTTCTTCTCCACGTCTTTATTCCTTCATTTCTTTCTCAATCTTTCGATAAAGCTCTCTTGGGTTTTCTAATTATGGATGATGCAAAAGCTCTCTCTCTTATTTTTTTCATGTTCTTTAAATACTTTTTGTGCCTTGAGCAGCTCTAGGGTTTTTTTGGGGTCGAAACAATCCAAAAAATCCCTCAAATTTTGATGGTTTCTCCTGTTTGTGCATTTGCCCAATGCAGGCCACGATCGTAGGCTGCGACAAAGTCTTCTGTCACAATCATGGGTTGGCTCCCATGTTTCTGTCATGATCGTGGCCTATTGTACCATGATCTTGGGCTGTTGTTTAGGCCCAAAAGTCTCTGAAACTTTTTCGTTCTTTGAGGTTGACCCTGAAACACTAACAAACATATCAAGGTACCTTAAAAACATCATATTTCAGCTCAAAGACTTATGCTAACCCATAAAAACACTTAAACACACAAACTAACATAATTCTAACCTAAACACATGCTAATCACTTAAATTAACACTTAATACCTAATAAATTAAGCCCTAAAACATAATGCAATTCACACCTATCAACATCCCCACACTTAAAAGTTTGCTTGTCCTCAAGCAAGCAAAACAACAAACACATAACAAATACAAAACACATAATGCAGTAATGAGGCAATGGCTTCAACTTCATGAAATAAATTTAATCTTAAACACAATCATTCAAGTTA
>JANZXP010000009.1:5378607-5403617 GCA_027576715.1 Erythroxylum flavicans
CCACATTGTAATTCTCTTCCCTGATCTTCATCACCGAATAGAAATTTAGCAGCTTTTTGTGGTGTTGACTTCTATTTCAGTTTTAGAGTATTTGTTAAACAAGTAAGTGATTGTAATGTTGTTTCAACTTTTTCTATAAATCCTTATTAAGTTTGATAAATTTATTTGTCGGTTTGTCCTATAATTTTTTTCTTCTACAGTAGAGAGTTTTTTACGTTAAATATTAGTGTTTGTTTCATCGTTTCATTTCTTCTCATATTTTTCTACTATTGCAGCTAGAAGAGCATTTTTTGTCATTAATATTTGATTGATATTTTAGGCAGTTGTGCATTTCTCTCTGGCACTTTTGCTACCCTAATGATAATTAACTTAAAACCATCAGATTTCGGCAGTAAATGTCAACCACTTGCTGTCTCAATCTCATCCATGTACTTTATTAGTTCAACTAATATGGTATATGTTATTTAAACACGACATTAATTAATCTATATTCTTAAACAAAAAGAGATTTTCCTGCACCTTTCACTTTAATAACTAAATTGAATGGCTTCGCTCAACCTAATTTTGTTAAAACGATACCTTTTCTTTTTTGGATATATTGGATTGAAACTAATCCAACCTTGTCCTAACATGTATAATTTGTTTTGGCTTGACATAACATAAAACACTGATAATGATATCAATATATTATTTTGATAAAGTATCCAAAAGAGAGACCACAACATCTAAGGTATAATGACAAAAGGACTACTTTTCATGATGATGTCCGACTTTGTTGCTAAATGCAGAAAAAATGCAGAAAACAACCGTAATCATTCTTTCTTTTATGTATTAATTTTATTGATTAATACGCAAGCGATCGATCATTATGATATCAGGAGAAGAAAGGCACGGCTTCCGAAACAGTGACTTTTAGAACCAAACTCGAGTAGTAGTATCTACCTCTAGGTTTATATCCTTAAACTTTTCAATCATCTTAGTAAAGTCAAGAGATTGATCGTTAATCCAATCAAATTTATCGGCAAAAGGGTTGGTGGTGATTGTAGGAGGGTATTGATCGATGCAATCTTTCCAAACGTTGGGGTCTTCCATGTTCTTCATAACCTTCCACACACAGTTGTTGCACTTGAAACCAGCTCCAAGGCTTATCATGAGTATTTTGTCACCTTTCTTAAGCCTCTTCTTTGCCTCCATGTACCCTAAAACATACCACAAACCACCAGATGATGTGTTCCCAAATCTATGGAGAGCCATTCTCGCTGGCTCAAGATCATAAGGGTTGAGCCCTAAACTTTTTCCAACCCCATCAATGATTGCTCGTCCACCTGGGTGAATACAGAAGTGATCAATACTTGACTTAAGATTGATACCGAATTCTTCTCCTTCATCACTAGTCGTCTTTTTGGCTCTGTTTCGGTGATAAGAAGCTATAGCGTAGCGTAGAATTTCCCATAGTGGAAGTATTTTAGGAAGGAGTGCACGGAAATTCATGGTTAAAGCTTCTATGCCAGACTTTCCTAGGCTCCTCGAGAGGTGAAAACCTTTGAAGCCAAGCTCGTCTTCGACTTGTATACAGCTACCGTACGCTTCATCGCTAGGGCCGAGATGGGTACGTACCATAGAAGTTAATTTCATGATTGCTCGGTGTTTGAGAGCTCTGTTGTTTGTGAAAAGCATCGAACAGCCACCGGTTCGAAAGAGAATGTTTGAGAGCATCATGGATTTCTCTTTGCCGCTGTACCAGTTAGCACTCATGCTCTCTGTACTGACAACAATGGCATACGAGTTTTTGTACGTCTTAAATAGCTGTTGGACCACGTCAATGGCTATTACACTTGCACTGCAACCCATTCCACAGAGATTGAAGGTTTTGGCGGTGTCTCTCATCTTGTACCTGTTCATTATTCGAGCTGTTAAAGAAGGAACAGGCGAGAACAAGGAGACGCTTGTGACAACTATGTCTATTTGTGAAGGAGAAACTCCTGTCTTTGCAAAGAGGTTGTCCAGTGTACCGAAAATGATGGCATCCATCTCAGACAAGGAATCCTTCAGAGTTGAGGATTCTTCTCTGCCTTCAATGATGGGTTTAGGGCAGCAAGTTTGCTCCCCAATACCTGAACCAACCATAGTCCGTAAGAGAAACCTATATTCTTGGAGGCCTAGGTTGCTGTTTCTTAGAACCAATTTGGCACAGGACTTGGTGTCAAGCATTTGTTCCTTGGGAGCTTTGTAGCACTCGTAGTGCAACATGTAGCAACACCGGCCTCTTTTCAGGAAAATAGATCTGCATATGTAGAATATAATGTAAAAGAGAGATACTAAACACAAAGTTGTAGTAACCTCCATAGAAAAATTGAAAGAGGAAGAATTTTATGGGTAACAAAATGAACAACTCTGTATGCTTTTTATAAGAAACGTGTGAGAATCTGAGTTGTGCACTCAAAGCTTTTACATAATATCACAAACATTATTTGCGTTCGAAGTGACATAGGTGAGTAGTTGGGCGTTAAAGTAACTATTCATCCTTAAGAAATCGTGTCCTGCCCACTTCCTTAAGTACCGCCTCTAGAAAGGAGTATTTGCGTAAATAGCAAAGAAAATGTATGGAAAATGGAATCTTAGGCTTAGCCATCCCCAACTCTACGCGAAAGCCAATTTTCTCTAGATTTTATATGTTAACAAATGGACCACGTGGATTGCAACTTGAGACTTCATATCTAAAATTTGATCTTTAACTAGTAGAAAATTGTTTTCTAATGCAGCATGTAATTAGTTAATCAGGAAATAGGATTAAAACAAGGTTTAACAGCTTGGTGTTAAACCTTTTAATTTTAATAATTATAGTTGGTAAAATTAATTCAAGAACGTTAGTAGTTAAGTAGCTAGGAATATATGCATGTGATGTAGTTACGAAATTTCACTATCAAAATTTAAAGCATTAGATCAAACAACTATTTTAAGCATTATAGAACTGAAAACTTTACAAAATTACGTTTAAAACAAAGTTGCTTAAATTGACTAGTCATAAATCAACCTGTATCCTAATAAATGTTGGAAATGCTTCAGTTTAGTAGCAGTAGTAGTATATTATTATTATTCCAAATTTATGTAACTAGTAATTTTATAAACTAATGTTAAATAAGATTTAATGAGGTATAACTCTAAGATACTGACTTTTCGAGTGTTTGTTCTTGAAGATCTCATCTTTGTGTGAAAACAAGAGGAATTTTATACCAAAGCTTCCTTCAGACTGCCCTATTGTATATAGATCCGTCCTCGGCCTGAAAGTAGTGTTTGACATGTTTTCTCCCTCTCTCTTGTTACTTGATTTGCTTGCTCTATCGCCATCGTAAATAAGTAGGTAGCATTAGGACAATCTACTATAAAAGTTTCTCGTTGGAACACTAATGTTAAATTTGGTTAACAGTTGGTATAGTTTCCTTCAATATACGTCAGGGGTGGAGAATTTCACGCTTTCGTCGACGTTTTCACATGTGCCTAAACGTCATTCTACTCCACCTTTTCAGAGGAGATATTGTTGTTATGCTCGTGTATAGGCATTAATTAACGTTGTCTATTGACTTATAAGTTAGTCGATCTGATTAAATGCTCAACAATAAAATTAAAGAATCTTGTAAGAAATCCAACCATATATATCTCGCTGACGACGAAAAGAAAATAAGTGAACCGACAAAGAAAACGCGAGTAACTTAAGCATTTAGCTTTCAAGAAGACCATATCCACAGGAATTGACTATGTACACTATAATTTATCAAGTTGTACATGATCATAAAGTTATGTACAGTATAATTTATCAAGTTGTATATGATCATAAAGTTTGATATTTTCTCTTTTCAACTACTTTTTTTCTGTGACCTATTAAGCTCTTAATATGCTAGTAATGGACATGTATTATAATCTTGAATTGTATTTCCATTTAGATAAACTAAATTTTTTAAATTTATCTTTAGTTATCTAATTAAGCAATTCATATTCATAAATCAAGATTATAGTCTAGCAAAAAATTATGGATACTCAAATATAAAAAATGTTAAAGTTTTGAATAATATTTTTGCACATATTTTATATAATTCAATCATTTCATTATACAATATTATGATTAGACATAAAGTATATAATTAATGTCTACTTTATTTTAGTCAAATCATATTTGTTCTTCAGTAATAGTAATTGATTTCTTTAATTATATTTGAAATTTATTTTTAAAGTATGATTCCACATTAACTAAGAATTTCTCAGTTCTATATTAATTAAGAACAATAGAAAATTATCTTTAATTATTTTAGGGTGCTGAATTATACATTAATCATTTGACCACCTCTATGTAGTTCATGTCCTATCTTTTGACTTCTAATCGAGCTACCTTGACTAGTTAATATGGTTAGATCTCAATCCTGTAGATCTCCAAAGCAACTTCACTTATCAAAACATAATATAGTGATAGTGAATATCAAGTGTCAATCCTACAAAGATTATAAGTACTAGTAATAACCTCTTTTCTATTATCTTTAACTGAAAAATTAAGGTGATGATTTAATTTAAACAATAAAACTAAACTAAATCTCAACACAATAAAAAAACCAAGAACATAAATTACTTAAAGATTAACCAAATCAAATAAAAGTACCTAAGTAATGAATCCCTTTCAGACTTCTTAAACTATTGACCCCTATCATGAAATTTAATTAATGATCATTAGTACAAGAAAATTCCTATTCTATGTTAATATCTTACTCAAGATTATCAACACATAATCCTATGTTGATTAATTAAAATCTCTTTCTAGTTAAAACTCCAAAGATTGTATTGCTCAATTTGAGAATTTCACTATTAGGTTTGACCCTAATCTAGAGGATTTATATAAACCTATCTTTAGTTTTGTATGTAACTCCTTTTAACTATAGTAGATCTATTCATACACAAGGATTTCTTAATCTCAATCTCAATCTCATGAACATAAATTAATATTATGAACATATTAATTCAAGAACTAATCAAAACACATTATTGAATCCAACAAAATAATAATCAAACTGCATTAAATAAAGGATCAAAATACAAAGTTTATCCCAGTTTATCTCTCCTAGACACTAAAAAAAATTAGTTCATAAAATAGAAAACATAGCCAAAGATTCAGAAGAAGAATTAAAAATAAGAGAATTTATTATATATCCCCTTTTTTTTATTACAGTCCATTGAAACTTCAATGAAAAAATGCTCTGTATCAGATCTTTAGGTCAATCTCGAAGTCTCTTTCACTCTAAAGTTTAAAACTATGTTTAAAACTCTAACTCTTTTATTATGCTTCTTATTTTTCCTTTTATACTTGAAATTAAGGTTATATATTTGACTCGGTCACCTCAACAGCTATGTACAGTGACTGTGTCTCATAAAATCACCTTAAAACTTAGCAATCACATAGAAACACAGTTATTGAAACAAACTTTTGTAAATTGATATCAGTAGAAATCAAATTGATAATTTTTTGAAGTCAAAAGCACAAAATTACATCCTTATAAAGGATTCACCTAACTCAATCAAAGTGTTTGGGGTTGCAAAATATATTGAAACTTTCAAGTCAATAAATAGAAGGAATCTTAACCATAAGCTTGCAATAAATCACATTTCCACAATTAAATAGTAAACTAGAATTAAAAATTAAAAGGTCATTTAAATAGGGTATAATGAGGCTTAGGTAAAGGTATGGAGAGGATAATCAAAAGTAATAACATGAAGGAAATTGACACAAACAAGACTAAAAAGCACTTAGTTCTTCATAATATTGGTCCTCTAAAAAAAGATTTCAACTAGTATAATAATAATTCTTCTCACTATTAAAAAAATATTGTACTTTTCTTTCTCCCTTTTTTTTCTTTCCAAAGTTGATCTTTGAATTACTTTAGAGAGAATATAAGGTTACAACAATAATGCACTTGAGAAGAGATAAATCTTAACGAATAGGTTATACCATTAATTGTAAGCATAAAGAACCTTCTCTTTAAAATTCCTTAATATAAACCAAGATTTAAACATTCAAGTAACTGTAAATCCTTCAAGTTTAATGTTTCTAGTGTAACAATATGGTTTTTATATGAATAATAAAATCAAGTTCTAAATCATCAAACTGTGCATGACAAACACACAATAAAGAATATTAGAGCAATATAATGATATATAACTCTGAGGCTCAAAAGCTCACATTTAGGCTTAATGTGTATAAATAATATGAAATTTTCATTCATATCAACTATCTCAATGATTACTAAAAATATGGCTTATAAGAGCAAGTCTATTATAGTCTTTATCCTTTTGCATACTAATTTAACTCAATAACCATTATTAACCTAAAATATCTTAGAGAGTTTTGAACTAAACTGAGATGTCAGTTAATAAAAATAAATAATAAGAATTATAATAAGCTTAATGATAACCCAAAATTGAAACAATTTCTTTGAAATTTATTTATAATTCAAAATATCCCTTCCTTAAAGATGTATATTGTCCCCAATGTTTATAATAAAGGCACAAAAAACTATAAGATCAAAGAAAAAACAAAGTGAAATGGGATACTGATTTGGTTCTTCCCTGAATAATAATTTACACAATTATGAACTTGTTGTAATCCTCATCCCAAATTAAGTAAGATGATGTTTGCAAAAGAAAAATAAAAGGGGATAAAAGAAAAAAAATAGAAAAGGAAATAAATAATAAAATAAAAATAAAAGGTAATAATAATTTCAAATAAATGTTTAATAAGGTTAAGCCCTTGTTAATTATGATGTAACCCTAGAAAGCAGCTTTACAATCAGCCTCCATTTGGAAACTCTAAAAAGAGAGAGAAAGAAAAGAGAGAGAAGAAGAAGAAGAAGAGGAAGAAGGAGGAAGAAGAAGTGGATCTTGACACCGCTGCTCCTTAGATTAGGTAATATCCCGACGCTGCTGTCATCTAGATTTGTCTAACCTAAGTTTCATTTTCTCTTCATTTCCTTTTTCATTTAATGGATTGTATGGAAATAGATTTTGAGTTGTTAATAATGTTCTAAACTCTCCCTCGAGATTTTATTTTGAGTTAATATTGATATAGTTATTTTTGTGTTTATTGGTTTGGGTGTTGTGATTGATTAATGTATTTGCATCTTACAGTAACAAACCGAGAGGATGAGCTAGATAAAAATGATTTGATCAGATTAATGAGAGTTAGGCAATCTAATTGACCACTTAATCAATCTAGTCAGTAATTTCATGGGGATAGATCTCGTGTGAGACCTGATTATTTATTAGAGAGCTTTAGAACTAATTAGAATTGTGGGTAATTTGTGAAATGAGAGATTGCTAATTCCATAATTCGGTTAGGGTTTACAATTTAAGGTTTAATAGTTATAACTCGAGAAAGAGAAATCAACCCTATAATTGTCTAGAACTGACACCTCATAAACACATAAATGACTATATTAGCATTAATGATAGGTAAAATCTCCTCTCTCATAACTTGATTAATAACTCTCTTGACAGATCTTGAAGTTAAAGTTTCTACACTTTTGTTACATTATTTGTTCACTACTAGTTTGTTTGATTTAGTTCATTTTTCAGTTTATTATTCGAATTTGAGTCTTAAACAAAGCACAACTTGAATTAAGTCATGCCTAAGCACAATCTCTGTGAGATGATATCTGCTTTTTACCACTAGTAATTACTCATATACTTGCGATTTTTAGCGTAAAACAAGTAGTTTGCTTTTTTTGCAATCAACAAGTTTTTGATGCCATTGCTGGGGATATTTTTTAGCATTTTGTTTAGTTTAGGTGACTTTGATTAAGAGTGTTTAATACTCTTCCTTACGTATTTGCATTGCATGAACAAAAGGAGCATGAAAAGGTCTAACATGTAAAATCCCATCTCTTGAATTGTTGAGGGATTAAAGTTTTAAATTACTGAGTCTCATGAGTTGCATCATATAGAATGAATTTGGTATATTTACAACATGATTTTATGATTTCAGTCATATGCATGATAATAGCATACACACTTGAATTATGATTTAGACAAATTGCACTCAATTGACATATTCTAGGGTATGAAACTAAAATGAATGTGACATGAATGTGCATTTCGAATGTCTTGTACTTTGATTTACCAATAACAAGAATTGATGGATAAAAATTAGCAATTTGGAATTAATTATTACAATTAAGAGATTGATGAATTAAAATATACATTTAGTCTAGGAAAAATGTCAAGTGACAAGACAAGTTGTTAAATAGAAAATTAAGATGACTAAGCCTATAAAATGGATGGCATTTGGCATGAAAAAATAAATGACAAATGGATTAGAGGTTGAGTAACAAATGGCAGTACATTTAAGTGACGATTAGTCGCCAAACAGAAGGACATGTGTACCATTTAAGGAGAAGATGTAGCCTGCTTCCTTATAGGACAAGTGTCCTTAAAGAAGAAGACACTTATCTTAACTCATCTAATGACACGTATATGGCAGAGTCTTTCCTTAGATGTTTCTACTATAATTCATTCTTCTTCCTCCTTTACATTACCCAAATACACACATAACCCTCACAGCTTTGAAATTCTGCTTTACTTCAGTTCATATTCACTTCAAGATCCATATAAGATTCTGCTCAAAGATAACTATGATCTGCTATCATCTCTTTTCCTTTGCTGAAATCATTCTACTCCCATCTTGTACTTAGATGATCTTGCTGGAGGGTTAGGTTAGCTTGATCATTGAGGTGGAATTTAAGCTAAACAAGTAAGTAAGGTATTGTTCTTTGTGGCATGTTGAGATAAAACTTGATGATGATTGAATTAGAGATAGATTGATAATAATATTGGAGTCAAATAAGTGCTGGAAAATGATGCATGAATGATAGTTTCTTTTTTTTAAGCATGCATCAAAGACAATAGTTTATGAGCTATCAAATGAATGATTTTGAGTTGGAATTGGAGCTGAAATTGATAAGGAATTGATATATAATTAAGGTATAATTGAGGTATAATTAATGGAATATTATGAAGGTGTTCTAAATTTGGTATTAAGGTGTTATAATCTAGAAAAATTGAAGGAAAATGGATAGTGCACATTCGATTCACTCATCCCACAATCGTGGACAGTTGCATTAGCTCCTTCCTACGAACGTGGGCAATGCCTTGAAATGAAAAACTTTTATTTTGTGTAATTGTTGAACCACGTAAGGATAAGTCACTTTACATTATTGTATTTGGACTTTATTAAGGCTTAAAATAAACCTAAATTGTTGCTTGATTCACTGGTTAAGGGTTTGATAAATTTAGGTTATTAATTGATGTCATAACTTAAGGAATGGATTGTCTTGATATCAATGTATTGAAATATGGAAATTATGAGTTATCAAAGGAATTAAGATGTTCTTATGAATGTAAATATGATTCAAAGGATATGAGTAATGTGTATTAGATATAAATGAATAAACATTAGAGAACATGTAGTAATTGTAAGTGAGAATTTGATAATTATATGAATGTATATGATTTATCAATAAATCAAGCTTATGTAAGGTATAAACCTAATTGCAAAACGGTAGCATACAAGCTATAAATTTTGAATGAACTGAAAGCATATAAGTACAGTCAAGGTCTTTGTATACTAATAGCATACATTGAAACAAGATTATATATATATATATATATCTGTGTGTGTGTGTGTGTGTGTGTGTGTGTGTGTGTGAATGATTTAATAATCATATGATTGACAACTTAATGATGTGTAAAATATGTGTGTATTGCATGAAGATATATGCACAAGTTGATCATCAACATCCAGACATTGTTGGATAAGCTTATCTAGAGCATACGGTGAGTTGACCTAGATGTTTCTCACTACAATTAAATTATTTTTTGTTAACTTTCAGTTATTGAACTATGACTTATATGATTGTTATGATTTCAGACATTGATGGTATGAGAAGTTTGATACTTGGGACTATATATGGAAGTGTTTTCAAATTGTATGTGTAATATGGAATGTGTACTTAACTGAATGTTGAATGTCAGACTTAGGTGTAAAGAATGTGATAAATGACATGAGCACATTGAATGAAAAGTGTTGATAGCATATTATGTGGATTGATGCATTCCATAAAATTGATATGCATGATCAGATAAAGGAGTTATGATCGGAGTGACCAACATGAAAAAGATCTTTAAGATCATGATTGTGTGCAAAGAGCTACGGCTTAATTAATAATGATCCCAGTATCCACAACAGATACGGGACAGTAAATGAAATAAGCCCGGTATCCACAATGGATACAGGACAGTAAATAAGCACTCGGTCACAAGAAAGCAAAAATAAAATGGAGTCACATTTGCATTTGCATAGACATCCTTATATGTATCATATGATTGAATTAAAATGAATTATTGAATTGTTCGGAATACAGTTGAAAAGTAAATGAGGATGTGTTGTGATATGAAATGTTAGCTTACCTGATATACTTATGAGAGTATGATAATCTTGATATACTTAATAAGGTATGAAGTGATATTCAATACTGGATGATATGTAATACTTGTTAAATTGGGATATGACTTGTCTCTGTGAATGACTTGAGTGAATACATCAATGATGGTTCACTCACTGAGTTCACAAACTCATCAAAATTACAATGTTGATTTCTAGGTTCAGAGGAGATCTAGTTAGACTAATTGGAGTATAGCTACTATAATTGGACATAAGTTAGTAGTTAGGATCAGTTGTACAGATAGATGTCTCTAATCATTATGCATCAAGAATAGCATTTGTCACCTATTATCAAATGTATATGTGAACTCTAAAGTGTAATGACATTTGTAATTTAATATGATTGTGAATGAAATGTTTCAAAATGAATGTTTGAAATGTTTTTGATATGTGATGCCTTAAAATAAGGTAATGCGACTGTCTTAATGTGCGATCCTCGTAGAGTATGTTCTTAAATAATCATCGATACGTTCAGGCATATGTTCTATAAGAGTGGTACGTTACATTTTGGTATCAGAGCGTAGGCTTAGCATCTTACATGGGCATTTATCATAATATGTGCCAAGTTACATGCATCTTAAACATGTCACACACTATTGGTATCAATTAATGTTCAATTAGGCACGTAGAGGCAACTGATCCCTAGTCTTAATAAGTCACACGCATGAACATTCATTAAAAGTCTAAACTGTTAGAAACAATGAGAAGAATGATGATCTGTCAGAGTGTAAGAAAATGAAATTTTTTTAATATTTTGATATAGGAGATACTACATGGTACAATATGTTAGACATAGATTCAGTGTATTTGTATTCGTGGTTATATCATCAAATATGATATTAGTATTATGTTGTGGTTGTATACCTTTGAAATAATGTGAATGTGAATGCATTTTCGTTGATTGATTAAGAAAAATAGAGATACAGGTCGAAATGACAAGATTTAAAGTGTACAAGCAAAGTTGGAAGAAAGCCAAAATTTACTAATACCTTGAGAGGTTGAACTTGGAACTGGAATGGTTGGTTAATTATCATGTTAACAGCTTATGATTTAGTATAAGATTATATCATTAGATCCGATATCAAAATTTCATGATGGTTACATATCTTATATTGTTGAATTAATTAAGAACACACTTATGTAAGATAAAATAAATGATAGCGATATATGTAGAAGTCTGCAAGGTTAAGTTGATCAGTTACTGTGAGTGGACATATATTAGTGTGGTTACCTTGATGAATGATGTTACTGAGCACATATGTATTACATGCTTGGATATGGTACAGGAAATGATCTATGACATATTGATTGCTCTAAAGTCTTAGTTTCCATAAGTAAATTTCTAAGATGAATCAGAGCAGCATAGTGGAAATATGGATTTATATGGATTTATTGAAATGGTAGCTATTAAGGATAAGTAATTTGTATAGTGATAGAATACTCAAATGTTATCCAAAATCAATTAAGATCGAGGTATCGTTAGCTTAAGATATTAATTGGTGACTTTTCGAAAATAAATCTCTAGATAAAACGTAATGATCTTGGTGGTACATACTAAAGCATAAGAGTAAATATGCACACTTATTGTTTCACCGAGCTTTAGTATATCGAACATCCTAATCGTTTAAAATATGATAGTAATTGATCTTATTGAGGTATTATGAATGGCTGAAAAACAACGATGGACATAGTTGATTGAGAAAGATTTCATGAACAATACATGTAAATTTAGAGAGAAATCTTCTTTTATAAGGACTTTTACTAAATATGTAGATCAAATGTTCCATTTTTAGGAATGGATGAATATTGAATGAATCAGAGGTGAATATTGGAGTTGGATAGTTAGGATACTCAGGAATAAGAAGCTGAGCATACTATAAAGAACATATGTATTTTGTCGATTATAAAGTATCTAAACTACGTTATTGGGTCATTGAATTTGAGTTGACACTGTTGCTATTGTTAAAAGGACTTGGATCCATAATGTATTTCATGTTAGTATGTTCAGGAGGTATAAGTCAGATGCGATGTATGTGTTTCTAGCTCAGGAAGTTGAGATTGTAAATAATGTGAATTATATGGAGAAACCAATAAAAATGGTCAGATATTAGGCTAAGTTGTTAAGGAATCTGGGGAATTGAGTAATTGGAAAAAATCATTCAAGAGAAGAAGCTGATCACAAGTTTCTATATGGTAAGTTTTAATATTTTTAACCTTGATAACACCGCAAGTGCACGGGTCATTCGCATAGTACTTATGGTTTCGATCCTACAAGGAGGGTTAATCTAATTTTAAAATCTAAGACTTAACTCAAATTCGCAATAAATCAAAATAAGCTAGGCATAAAATTATTCAATCAAGCAACCAAATTTGAGAATTTAATTGAAATTATAAACAAGATAGCAATTGCACAACCAAATCAGGAATCTCCTAGGAACTACCAATGGAGAGAAAGGTGGTCTTAATCCGACTTTAATGAAAACCTAATTGATTAAGAAATTACTGAATTATTAGGTCTAGATAGTCCTAGGGTAGATTACTCTCTCTCGAGTTATAATCTTTAATCCTAATTTATAAACCTTAATTTAGATTATGGAATTGCAATCTCTCAATTCACAATTTACCTAAAACCTAAATTAGATCTGAAATTGTCCAATAACCTAACAAAAACCTACGCATGATCTCTCGTTACACAATTTTACCGGTTTGATTCAATTCTTAATCTATTCACTCGGTTCCCCCTCTCAGTTTGTTACTAAATTATTAAGAACAAAAATTGAATCACTATAACTCAATAAAAATGCTATAAATCAAATTTCATTAATCTCAAAGATAAAAAATCTCGAAGGTGAGTATAGATATATATCAACATTCAACAAAACCTATTCTCAATGACTATCCAAATTCTATACATCAATGAAATTGAAATAAAATCAGAAAATACGAGTGGAATGAATTGATGGAGGCAACAACATCGAGAAACCTCCTATTTTGGGAAGTACTTCGCATAGGCTTCTTCTCTGTGTCTCTCTTCCTTCGATTCCTTCCTCAATCTCTCGATAAAGCTCTCTAGGGGTTTTTGGGATGTGTGATAAGCATGCATTAGTCTATGTTTTTATATGTAATTGACATATGTTTTCTTACATACTTGTTGATTATTTTTGCAGTTTGTGATTCATATTGTATATTTTTTTTAGTTTAATTTTCATTGTTGTTCTTTTATGTTTGATGTTAATTTAGAGTAAGAATTGACTATTTCTTGTATAGGAAGGAAGATGGAGTAACTTGAAGATTGAGCTAGAAATCAAGAGGAAAAGAAAAGACGAAGTGTTTTGTGGCCAATTCCCACAATCGCGGAAATCATGTCAATTCTCACGATCATGGAAATCATAATTCGAGATAATATGTGGGGCTTCATTAAACTTAGGGTTTTTAGGACTATTTAAGCATCATTAAGCCTCCATCTTAAAGCAGGACAAAACCCTTATGTAGAAATACCATCTTCGGCGTAAAGAACACATTTTTGGAGCCTTAAAGAAGGATTGAAGTCAAAGATCATCATCAACATTGGGTAAAATAGCACATCAACACCAAAATTTCCAAATTTAGTTTTAGGGATTGCTTTTGAACTATTTTGTTAGCAATCCTATTTTATTGAATTGAATGAAGTTGTCTTTGATGAATGTTGACTTTATTTGTTATCTTAAAATAAATCAAGAGAGTGAGTAAGATAAATTTGTGTAGGATTATACAACGAGAGTTGGCGACCTATGGACTTATAATCATCATGTTAATTGAATAGTTAGAAGAGAGATCTCGGCTAATCAATTGATCACCCATAGGATAGTTTAATAACTAGTTGAATAGGTCAAGTCATTAGGTAGGTTGAGAGATCATCCAATTGATTCCCTTTAATTCAATTGGGGACAATTAATTACACCTTGAGAGAGTGTAGTTAATACATTCAAAAATCTAGGGTGAGACACAATTCGATCAATAAAATAGGAGGGAGACAAAATAGGGAAAAAAGTAATCTCTAGTTTTTAGATTCTTAAATTTCAATTTTTCAGCATGTTGATATTGTCTATTATTTTGAGTTAGTCTTTAATTTTTATTTAAATTTTCCATATTATTTTTATTAAACAATTTCGTTTCTTAAACAAAATTTTATCTAAATTAAGTGTTGTCTACATATTAATCCCTATGGGATCGATATCCGCTCTTTTAAGCTATAAGTCATAACCCGTTCACTTGCTGTTTTTGAGCATAAAACAAGTAGAAAGGTTTTACCATCAACAAGCTTTTTGTGTCATTGACGGGGAATGATTATTTAGCATCTTGTTTAATTTAGATTATCTTGATTTAAGAGTTTTTGATACTTTTGCTTGTGTAATTGCAGGTGCATGAACACAAGGAACACACGAACAACGAAAGAAGTGAGCGAAGATGAATTTCTCGACATCAAGACGCACGAAAGAGAATTACGAAAGGCAAGGCATCTTTACCAGTGCAAAGATCTTTATCTAACTCATTTCTTTTATAAAAAAGCTTCAAATCAACTCGTGATTTTACATTGTCCTTTGTCCTCCCTTCAATGTTCGTTATGGTATTAAACAAATTATCAAAAATATTTTTTCTAATATGCATCACATCTAAATTTTGACTCAAATTAGTTTTCCAATATGGAAAATTCCAAAAGATACTTTGTTTTCTATAACTAAAGTTTTCACTAGTGTTTTTATTAACTTCATCAGCTTCAAGTTCTATAACTTTCAGCAACCCTAATTCATAAATCTCCTGCAATATCTCTTCACCAACATTGTGAGGGGGAGGAGGTGTTTGTACCATCTTATTCTTAATGAACTTTTGTTTATTGCATCTAAATGGATGATCTGGAGGAAGAAATTTCTTGTGGTTGTCAAACTAACATATTTTGGCCCTATTTAGAAGGTAAACGCATCAGAATCATTGCCACAATAAGTACAAGCCAATTTTCTTGTTGTGCTCCATCCAAATAACATAACATATGTTGGAAAATCACTAATAGCCCACATCAAAGCTACTCTTAACATAAAATTTTGTTTAAGAGACACATCATATGTCTCCATACCATATTCCCAAAGATGATGTGATTCAGATACCAATGGTTATAAGAATACATCAATTTTATGCTTTAGATTTCTAAACCCTGGCATAATCACTGTCAAGAACATATATGCCTCATTCATACACGTCTATGGAGGCAAATTATTAGAAGTAATTATGCTTGGCTATGATGAATACTGTTGGTTGGATTGACCAAAAGATTGGAATCCATCCGTTGACAATCCCAACCTAACATTACGACTTTCAACTGCGAACTCATAATGGGTATTATTGAAATGTTTCCATGCCAGTGCACCCAAAGGATAGATCATTATTCCATCTTCCTATTTATGTTTATTATGCCATCTCATATAAGATGCAATAACATCAAAGGCATATTGTCTTTGAAGTCTCAAAGTTAGTTAAAAATAATAAATTCACTAACAAGGTACTTCTATTTCATAGTACGCTTGACAGGTTTAAAAATAGATTGACCATAACATTTGCACTCTTGCAATTCCACATCATCTCCCCAAAACAACATACATCCCAATTTACAATAATCAATTTTTTCAACTGGCAAACTGAGACCCCTAATAAGTTTCTTCGTATTGTAAAAATTATCAACCATTGTATGATCAGGAGGCAATGATTCATTATACTAACCAAGAATTTTATCAAAACTTTGATCAAAGATATGCCTTTCATAATTTGAGTTCAATATTTGAGCAATTGAAGACAATTGACTCATCGTATCATAATTTGATCATAATTATTGGTCAGCTGGTTGTAGTAAGTCAAAAAATCGTTTTGCATGTGGGTTTGGTTCTTCTTGAAGATTTTCTATATTTTTCTTGAAAGTTATAAACAGATGCACCATAAACCCTTTGGATGTAAGGATTTTCTGTAATAACTCGTTTTTCCATACTAAGGGTTAGGATCATATACAATTGTACATGAGAAATAGCATTGGGAAATTATGAATTGCATTGCATACACATGTATACCATTAGCATACACACACAAATTATGTTTTTCATACGCGCTGTAAAAAAATTGTACTTGCACTTAATTGACATATTCCAGGGTATAAAGATTTAAAATGGTCATGATGTGAAAAATGAATTGTGAATTGTTATGTCTTGAATTTTGATTTGGTGAATTATAATTAGTAATTTGAAACTAATTGTTACAATTGGGAGATTTATAAATTTATGTGTATTATAGTACTAAAAATGCCAAGTGACAAGACAAATTGACACATGGTAACAGAAATAAGTGACATATGGCATTAAGATTTATTTGACAAATGGCTTAGATAATTGGGTGACAAAGGGACTGGAGATTGAGTGACAACTGGACTAGTTATTAAGAGACAATTGGAACCATAAGTATTAGGTATGTGGCAAGTGGCAAGTGTCACAACAGCTACCACACACCTTTACCCACGATATACATACATGAAAGGCGACCATCTTTCATTTCTTACTTTTTACTACATGCTCTCATCTTCATCTTTCTTCTCTCAACTGAAGATACTCTCACCCCTACACTCAAGATTTTGAGTTACCATCATTTAACACTTTGCCACTCCAAATATTTCATTGTCTTCACTTTGTTCATAAAACCCATTTCTATTCCCATCTTGTTCTTGAATATGGTGATGATCGTGTAAGCTTAGAGGTGCTAAGTTTACATGATGTTTTAAGAAGTTTTGGAGTTGAACAAGTAAGTATGTTATTGATCTTCATGGCTTGTTTATGGTGATTGTTTTAAGATGGATTGATGGTGTTAATAGTGTGTGAGGTGTGCTGGAATGTTGATGGTGAATGGATATATTGATGTTCTTTTTTTGTATAGATGAAACCATAGTTTATGGATGATATTGAGATGGAATTAAGATGAAAATGATAAGGAAATGAAGTTTAAATGATGAACTATGAAGAAGATATGTTTGATATAGGATGTAAGGGTTAAAATCTGGAAAATTTTGAAGGAGATGAGTGATGAAATTTTTAGATAACATAGCCCACGATCGTGGGAAGGATATTGGATGTGAACTCTTCTCTTTTGTGTGATTTTTTAATCAACTAATGATAAGTTACTCTACTTTTGTGCATCTAGACTTAATTGAGGCTTGAAATGGACCTAGTTTGATGCTTGATTAGTTGGTTAAAGTATTTGATATTTTTAGGTTGTTTATTGAGGTTATAACTTAAAGATTTGGTGGTTCATATCAGTGAATCTAAAATCTAGAAATTTAGAGATGATATAGGAATGAAAATGTTCTTAAGAATACAATTGTGATCCAAAGAATATGAGAAAGGTGTACTAGGTATGAATGAATGAAAAATTGGATATTGTGTGATTATATAATGCTAGAAAAGGGATTGATGAATGTATGATTGAAGAGATTAGAATAATCAAGTTTTTTTGAGGTGTAAACATAAGTGCAAACTAGACATATACAAGTTATAATTGTTTGAATAATCATGACCTGTGTTTAAGGATAAATACCCAGGAATAGTCAAATTGAGAATGTATTGTGTATGTGTGTGTGTGTGTGTGTGTGTGTGTGTGTGTGATTGAATACTGATATGAATGATCAACTTAGTAATATGTATAAAATGTGTGTATTACATGATTTAGATAACCAAATTGAACGCCAACATCCATATATTGTCAGTTTATCGAGGCAATAGCTAATCTAGAGTGTACTATGAGTCAACCTAGATGCTTTCTCACTAGGATTGATTTGTTTCTGTTTAAATTTTAGCTATTGAACTGTTATTGATGCGAATGTGATAATTTTAGAGATTTAGTCCGAGGAGTTTGATAATTGAGAATGTATTAGGAGTGTTCCTAATTGAATGCGAATCTGAAGAAATATGTGTACTCAACAAAACGTTGAATGTCGGACTTAGATTCGATGAATATGTGAAAATGACTATGTGTAATGAATGAAAGTGATTCATTGTATAAAATGAGAAATGATGCATTTCATCATATTGATATGCACGATCAAATAAAGGAGTTGTGACCGAAGTGACTAGTGAAAAAGAGCTTAAAGCTCATAAATGCACATAAAGAGCCACAAGCTCAATATTTAATGAGCCTAGTATCCACAATGGGTATAGGATAGTTATTAATGAGCCCGGTATCCACAACAGATATAGGACAGTAAAAAGACACTCGGTCACAACAAAGTAACAATGAAAGTGAGGCACATGTGCATTTTCATTTATACACATACATGTATTGTGTGACAAAATACATGAATTTACTGAATTGTGATGTTAGGAATGATTGAGAAAATGATCGGATTATGATGAAATGAGTATATAAAATGTGTGATGTTCATAATGTATATTTAAGATAAGGTATATTGTGAATTTGGTTTTGATATGTGACGTATATGTTTTGATATGAGTGAGCACATCGAGGATGGTTCATTCACTGAGTTCACAAAACTTATCAAAATTGCAAATGTTGATTTTCAAGTATGATGACGACTTGGCTCCTAACGAAAACTAGTAGAAGGCTAGTTTTGTCAAATTTTGGAAATCAAGAATGGCTCAAAGGTCTGATCAGCTGATACTAAAGAGTTTAGATATAACACTTTTATATAGTTCCTCATTTCATGTAGAACATGCTACAAAGAGTAGTAAACTCTCATATGTTTTTGATACTGTATATATATATTATATAGTGAAATGATACACTGTAAATTATGTTTTATAAAAGGAATGAGGAGTTGATCTTTTGAATATTTGTTTTATATGTATGACGCTATATTAAGTGAATGTGATTGCTCTAACATGCTGCTTTTATAGGGTATGTTCTCGAATATCCTCTGGATATTCAGGCATATGCTCTATGGAGGTGGTGTGTTAAATTTGCAGTTACACCCACATTATTTTTTCCAAATCCTGTCCCCCTTCAAACTTATCCACATTTATTAATGAGTTTACTACATTACCTCGTGAGGCGCTACAAATCAATGGCTCCCCTATGTCGTGCCCACTCAAAATAATTTTGAACAAACCTTTTTCTTAACAAATGGATATTTACTTCATCAATAGGAAGAAAACGAATATGTTTGCACTTTTTACATAGACATCTGATCTTTTGGTCATTTATATATGTAGGTTGAGAACATACATAGTGAATAAAAGCTTCAACTCCCTTAACAAACTCAGGATTAATGAAACCATCAGGTGTTAATTGTCTATACATCTAAGATCTATCAACATTACTCATTTTTGCAAAACTGCTATTTAAAAAAGTGAGAATTAATCACATTGAAGTTCAAGTAATCATGTTTGAATTAATCACCTATAAATTGATTTCCAAAGTTTGATTTTAAATAAGCACTATGATACGTGGCATTGTTTACACCTGTGAATCGAGAAAGCAAGTTCTTGCTATGACTCCTAGGCTCATGGAATTTTTCACCAATAAGTCTCATAAGAGTTGCATCACGAGTTTCCAGCCTATATACCATCCTAAGGATTTATTATACCTCAAATTATTATTAATTTTCTATAACTATACTACTTACTACTTTAATTTTTTGATTCAAGTTCATACAATAAGTTAGAATCAAAAGAAACACTAAGGTACGTGGCATTATTACACTATATAAATTAAGAAAGCAAGTTATCACTGTGACTCCTAAGCTCGTGGAATTTTTCACCGATAAGCCTCATGAGAGCTACATCACAGGTTTCTAGCCTATATACCATCCTAAGGGTTTATTTTGCCTCAAATCATTGTGAATTTTTCAAAATTATATAACTCGCTACTTCTTTAATCTTTTGATTCAAGTTTGCCCACTAAGTTCAAATTAAAAGAAACATTACGGTACGTGACATTGTTACACTATATGAATTGAGAAATCAAGTTCTTGTTGTAACTCCTAGGCTCGTGGAATTTTTCACCGATAAGCCTCATAGGAGCTGCATCATGGGTTTTCAGCCTATATACCATCCTAGGGGCTTATTATGCAAAGAACTATCATGTCTATTAAACCTATGAATTTCTTATGATAATACTAAGTTTGAATTAATCACATTGAAGTTTAAATATTTATGTTTGACTTAATCTCCTATAATTGATTTTAATACTATGGTATGTGACATTGTTTACACCTGTGAATCGAGAGAGCAAGTTCTTATTGTAACTCCTAGGCTCATGAAAATTTTCACCGATAAGCCTCATAGGAGCTACATCATGGGTTTCCAGCCTATATACCGTCTTAGGGTTTATTATGCAAAGAATTATTGTGTCTATTAAACCTATAAATTTCTTGTGTTAATACAAAGTTTGAATTAGTCACATTGAAGTTCAAGTATTTATGTTTAAATTAATTCAAGTATTTATGTTTGAATTAATCACCTACAATTGATTTTAATACTATGATACGTGACATTATTTATACCTGTGTATTAAGAAAGCAAGTTTTCGTTGTGACTCCTAGGCTCGTGGAATCTTTCACTAATAAGCCTCATAGGAGTTGCATCACAGGTTTCCAGCCTAGATACCGTCCTAGAGGTTTATTATGCAAATAACTATCATGAATTTCTTATGAGTTTCATCTAAGGGGTTTATTATGCAAAGAACAAATTTTTATTTCATTATTATGCATTGGATCATCTATAAGATCTCAAACTCATTCCATATAGAGTAAATACTTATGTTATCTATACATCTACTCATTAATGATTCAAATAAAAACCTAAACATAAATACTTAGACTATTAGAGAAGAACATAAAAACTCATCATTGATTATAAGAATATTCTAAACAACACAAAATCAATACCTCCTTTGCATTCAGCAAAACCTAAACCTAAATACTCATTCTACTAAAGCAATATATACAGTAGACATTAGTTGGACCACTTACCTGGATGGACGGACAACCATAGATTACAAAGAAAAGGATGAGCAATACTCTTAAATGCAAAATAGGGCCTGTGGAAGAGAAAATTTGTATTTAATATAATACATTTGTTCAATAGTATTGTATTTATATATGTTGCATAAAAATGCCAAATTTCACTATAAACATTAACACTTGAAACTCTAGCAATCAAATATCGATATAATGTCAACAAAAGCATGTGATATATACTAACACAAGCAGAACACTCCCAACACTTTAACATAATCGTAACAAAACTTTCATGCATTCATGTATTTTTCATATTGTAGATATAAACATCAAATTTTTAAAGGCAAAAATAATTATAACGCTTTTGATTCTTTGGATTGGAAATTCATCTTAAGCTCTTTAGTAACTTTTGGGTTCCTTGCTGAATTGATTGGTTAGATAGAATAATAGATAATTATAGTTTCTTATAACATTATAATAAATGAAGAGCCATCAATATTATATCATTTGGTAATTTTGATTCTTTGGATTGGAAATTCATCTTAAGATCTTTAGTAACTTTTGGGTTCCTTGCTGAATTTATTGGTTAGATAGAATAATAGATAATTATAGTTTCTTATAACATTATAATCAATGAAGAGCTATCAATATTATACCATCTGGTAATTACTTATAGAGAAACTACCATTTATTATGCATGATATCTCAATTGAATCATTAATCGAACATACATAAGTATTCTATCATTTAGTGAATTGTTGTCCTTTCACTGGGACTCTACCATCTATATTTATATAAGGATTTTAGGATCCATCTATAATGTCATAACATATAGCTCTTCTAGGTGTAGGTACACATAATTAAAACAAGACTCCACAAAATTCCAAGTCAAGTTTTGTATAATTATCACCATTCTCATATATATCATATTGAAATATTCATGTCTCATATTCATCAAATTTCTTAAATCATGAACATTTAAAATCCATTTCCCATATTTTACACTCATTTTTATTCAAATCAATTTCAATATTTCTACATATATATTATTCAACCATAAAAATTCGACAATCTTAACTTATTTAAAAATAACCTAATTTATTGATTTTATTCAAACTCATATAAGAAAGTTCATAAATAAGAAGCAACATAGAAATACGAAAGGAATAGAAGAAACCTGAGATTACGTTATGAAAACTTGAAAACCCTTAAAACAAACTTGAGAGAGAATGGGGAGAGATAAGAACAGCTCTATGCACTTTTGAAATGTTAAAATTTATTTAAGGACGATTTAAGAGAGGTATTTGCTCTAAAAACCTTATCCAACTAAAACTTATTTTAAAGGTCAAAGCAAGTAGGTAACTACTTTAACTCTTGGTTACTAAAACAACCATAACCTACCCTGCATAACTTAGAATCTCATGATTTATCACTCTAAGTAAGCTAAACATATGAAACTAAAACTTTTATGTTTTAGACTTCTTAAAAATGTTACTCTAACTATATGAAAAACACCCCAAAAAAAATACCCTTACAATATAATCCCAAAAATGAGCTTACAATCTTTAGGCTCATCAACTCAAAACATACCCTAACCTAAACTAACACCAATTAAACATCCAAAAAAAACTTACAAAGACACTTAAACAATATATGAAACATTGAGAAACACTTAACATATAACATGTAAAGAAGAATGACCAACTCTACAAATTAAGTATACAAAAGCCAAAAATCTAAGATGTTACAGTTCTTGTAAACTATGAAATTCTCATAAAATTTTCACCATTCGACTAAACATTACGAAGAGCCTAAGATTTGGAATCGAATTTTAGTTAACTTTTATTTAAAGTTTAAATCTTCTTATACCTTCTTAAAGTTTGGTAGGCAATAATATGGTTCGAATCATAGATACATTTCCTTAGCATTGACACAGATATAAACATTAAGAAAATATTAAGTATATTACTAAGACCAAATGACATAGTTAATTAGTCACATGAATCCAAATTAGATTCATTGTTTCAAATTATTATCAATTACATAGCATGCAACAGATACATTATTTTTACTAACATATTATTTTTACTAATATAATTTCCAATAATATCTACAAGAGCAAAATCCTTTCCTAAAATATGAAATCGATAATCCATAAGTTCATTGGTATGATTTTATCTGAATTTTGGTTATAAAAGATAGACATAGATGATGCAAGTAATTAAATTCACTTAACATCACACGATTATATAAGTGATTTTATCTAAATTTTGGTTATAAAAGAAAGATATAGATGGTGCAAGTAATTAAATTCACTTAACATCACATGATTACATAAGTGCTTTCGAATCTACTATTATAAAAGATAAACATAGATGGTGCATATGACATATAAATATGAACCTACTATAACAAAAGATTTAGGATGTCATTCCTTATACCATAATTCTAACACACAACACATGTAAAGTCCATAGTTGTTTTATTCATTAATAGGCATATATGCTTAGCTTAAAGTGTTATCTGATCTCTGTAATTCAACTCAATAACAATGTATAATAAGAATAGCTCACCTAAGGTAGAATTATTTTTATCTTAATATTGGTATGATTCAGGAAACACTTCAACACCCTACATTAAAAAAAAAAAAGAGGTTGTACATATAAATAGGAAGTTGTAAAATCATGAAACAAACAACTACAACCTACCTATATATGTATACAATACTTGATTTATTAACAACCTCTTAGGATGCCATTCCTTATACCATAATTCTAACACACAACACATGTAAATTCCATAGTTGTTTTATTCATCAATAGGCATATATACTTAGCTTAAAGTGTTATTTGATCTCTATAATTCAACTCAATAATAAGGTATAATAAGAATAGCTCACCTAAGGTAGAATTATTATTATCTTAATATCGGTATGATTCAGGAAACACTTCAACTCCCTGCATTAAAAAAAAAGAGGTTGTACATATAAATAGGAAGTTGTAAAATCAAGAAACAAACAACTACAACCTACCAATATATTTATACAATACTTGATTTATTAACTCTATAAAAATATTAAGTGCATTAGTAAAACCAAATGACATAGTTAATTATTCATATGAATCCAAATTAGATTCCTTATTTCAAATTATACAAGCAATTGTCCTAATTATAGTAATTATACAAATTTAAAAAAGTAGCATTGTAGTAATTATACAAGCACTCCCATATTTCATATGTTATCTATTTATACTTAAAATAACCTTAAACAATCATTAGAAATAAAAACTAACCATTTAATGGCTAGGACAGTAGCATTGGTCAATTAATTCTATTACAAACTTGTGGTACATGTTATTAACAGATCAATACGAGGAAACACAAAGGAATAAAGTGTAATGAACCTTGAATCATTCAAAAAAAATACACAAAATTAAAATATATTATGAAATATTAACAAAGACATAAATACTAGTAAACTAAATATGCATTATA
>JANZXP010000009.1:5405785-5416062 GCA_027576715.1 Erythroxylum flavicans
TAGACGAATTCCTATATAAAATTCATGTAAACATATTATATAAATATTAAGACTTTGTTCTTATAAAACAACATATTATATTAGTTGTGCTTCAACCTACGAACAGTCTATACTCACGAGTTCGTGTGACACAATTTACAATAGCTCTTACTATTTCCATTAGAAGACCTAGAGGATATAAAGTCCTAATCAACTCTCTTCTATGCATCTTTTTAATAAATGTCCTCACTAACAAATTATAAGTCTTCTCCTTAGGCATATTATTCCAGAGCATTTGTAATAGTTTGCCTTGAGGTTGAGGTAATGTCACAAGCAAAATCATATACTTTACTTCAACATCTGCGTAAGTTAAGTAACCTCCAAAATACAACTCTTGCATCATGTTATCAACTGCAATAACATGATGTGTTAGACCATCTCCAGGCATTAAATGCATATTGACTAACTGTACATACATGCTGCCACTTCGTCTCTTCTGTACCTCACATCGAATAAGCTTAGGCGTTTGCTTAATAATAGGCATTTTCCTGAAAAACAAAATTTTCAGGAATCATAAGAGTATACAAAATAACAAATTATTTTTGTCTAACACATAGCGAACTTATACTCATATATGGAAATAATTTAATTTATTATTATTTTTAATAATTTATTGAACTAATCCAAATATGCTTTTAATATCTAATTAATTAGAAGCTTATTTCTAATTTAACTTATAATTAAACTAATCAATTATCTTGGTTTAATTAAAAAACTAATTTCTAATGAAAAACCTTTCTTATTTAACTAAACAAATTAGTTATTTTAAATTAGAAAACTTATTTCTAATAATATAGATAATAAGGTTTAGCCCAACCTCAATATGATTAAATTATGAGCCCATTAGACATTACGTAGACATGATCCATTCATGAAACTTTAACTGCTTCTCTACATGTCATTGCAGCCTAAAAGTATCACAAACCTTATTGTTGAATCTCAAAGTCCAAAGCCTGAACCAATTCTAGGTTATCAAGAACAATTTGATAAGATTTTTTGTCTTATTATACTTATATATATATATCTCTATAACAACGTATTTGTTGTTAGAGCCACGAATATTATATTTATATATATGCATATCTTACATATATATATTTATATATATGCACATATATGCACACGTGTCTTCTCTAACGCTATATTATACTTATTGGTGAAAGGCCACGTGCCTGTTCTTCCTCCTGTGGACACGTCTTTTGCAAAGTTAACTTATATTCAAGAAGAAGCATCTTCTTCTTCTCTGCTGCATTTTTTTTTAGAAAAATAAAAGCATCTTAAAGAGAAGAAAAAAAAACAACTCTTCTGGCTTCAGAAAAAAATAAAAAAAATTCTAAAGAGAAGAAACGAAAAGGTAAAACAACGTTGTCTTTTAGTTTGCAGACCATGCATTGTTTTTGCACTCTCAACAAACATCTTCCCAATACTCATGAAAGAAGAGATAAAATGAAAAACCCAACATTTCTAAGTTGGATTATAGGAAACAAAATGAGTAATACTATAAGCGTAAAACAGATGTATGATATAGCAAGAGACAGCATATCACAAAACACAAATTTACGTATACATTTATAACATAAAAAAAAATATGAACCTGCTCTGATACCAATGTAGGAATGATATGAACAGATCACAATTAATAACCACAAAGATTATACATCCAGGATTGATTGTATATGCATAGAAAACGAAACATACATACTTGATGATTCGTTATATTCCACCAGTTAAAGAACGCAGAGATCTCATGTCTTAGTTTTCTAAAAAAACCTTCGAGAATATATATAAAGAACCAGCGCCTCTCTATTGAACCAAATAAGTTCTCAATCTATTTCAAAACGTTCCCTTTGTCTTTATATATATCATCGTTAGTAGTTATTCATGCAAGATGATCATTTGATCCATTATGGGTGTAATTTTTTAAATTGAAGTATTTATTTATAACGTCATCGACTTTTGATTTTTCACTCATTAGTTAGTTCTATAGTTATTTGATTAGAGTTATAATACTATAATTAAAAGTTCTAATTTGTCAATTATATAGTTACAGAACCGCCACTTTCATTATTGTAAGATGATGCCCTTTATGCTTTTGCTTGGAAGAAAAGGATACATGGATCTTACACCGACCAAGTTGATGATATCATGTATTATACATATACAAGAAAATAATATTAATATTATGTATTATTAGTTATGATCTCAAGTTAAAAAAAAAAAACTATAAGTTGGGTTACTAAATTCTCAAGGAGAAATCGTGAACGTGTTGAAAGCTACACATATAACAACCTAACTCCTTTCTTTTTTAATACAATTCTGTTATTTAGTATTATTATCCCCTTACTACATAATTGTAATGCTATGAATATTTTATATACATTTCTTATATAGGAATCTCATTTTTCTTATTTTAGTTTACTCTAAATACGAATAGGATATATATACCCTATATAAGTATATAATACAACAGTATCCATATCTATACAGGATTATTATTTAAAAATTATATACCAAATTTAAATAGCTTATATTGGAATATATAGTTTATTATCCTATTTTAGAAAATATTAGTACCTACTACTATAAATATATCTACAAACATAACGTGTTTCCTGTATTCTTACTATATGAAGTTGCCAGCGGCCAATATGTTCAGGTTTCATGTTACGGAGTTTCCTTGTTTTCTGGCGTTTTTCCTTTTTTTTGGGTTACTCGTAAGTGCAAAAGGTGACATTAGCTTTGATCAAAACTATTATATTACATGGGGAAATAAGAAAGTTTTGTCACTCCAAGGTGGGGCAGAAGTTCAGCTCTCCCTCGACAATTCCACTGGTAAGTTTCTTCTTTTTCTTGTCTCATGAGCTGTGAAACTACGTTTCATATTAGATTCTAGGATGCATTAATCGCTTTATTATATTAATGTTTGATCTTCTCGTCTTCATACTTCCCTTTTTGATGCTAATCCTACTTTCCTTTTATGTCGATATAGGATCTGGACTCGGATCCAAGGTAAACTACATTTCTGGATTCTTTACTATGAGGATAAAGCTACCAGGACCTGATTCTGCAGGAGTGGTCACTACTTTTTATGTAAGTACACATCATATATATATATGCACAATTATTATATATTTCAACAATCTTGTAACTTTTTTTTTTTTCAATAGACATATGTATATATACATACATACACATAATATTGAAGAAGGCGAACAGATATGGTACAGTCGTGGACCCTAACATGATGAGTTTTTTCCTATATTGCCAGCTAAGTTCACATAGCAATAACCATGACGAACTGGACTTCGAGTTCTTGGGTAACAAGGAAGGAAAACCGATTATCTTACAGACCAATGTGTTTTCAAATGGTGAAGGGAATAGAGAAGAAAGAATTCTCTTTTGGTTCGACCCAACAGCAGATTTTCATACTTACAGTGTCCTATGGAACGCACATCTTATTGTGTAAGAACATTTTAATTTTCTTTTTCTAAAAATTTTGGAATTAATTATATATCGTAATGAATTTGTTGGGTTATGCGAGATCATCAGATTCTTTGTGGACCATGTACCCATAAGAGTGTTCAACAGCAAAACGAACATCGGAGTAAGATACCCATCACAGCCGATGCAGGTACTGCTAAGCTTGTGGGACGGATCAAGTTGGGCAACAGGTGGCGGAAAAACAAAGATTGACTGGACCCATGCACCTTTTAGAGCTTACTTCCAAGGATTTGGGATTAACGGGTGTGCTGTCCAATCATGTTACTCTTCAAAATATTGGTGGAATTCCATTTCGAAACTTAACCCCATGCAACAAAGTGCATATGAGAATGTCCGGAAAAACTATCTTATTTACGACTATTGTTTTGATAGAAAAAGGTTTCCAAAGCCTCCTCCAGAGTGCCATAGAACTAGTTTCTGATTTCTTTGTTAAACCACCTACGTGCATGGTTTTCCATTACACGTATAGAATACCGGTGAGACGTCAAGCTACAAGTACCTAGCTGGTTGTCACTAAAATGCCTACTTACTTTTACGCTCTATGGTTGTGTTAATTTAATGATCTGAACTGGGCTAATTTAATCTTGGAGTTAAAAAATTGTAGTTAACTTTACCTTCATTAAGCTGTTTTTTAATTGATTTAGAATATGCCATTCGTAATTGAACCTTTGCCTATACAATTTCCATTATTTCTTTTATCAAATGGATGAGAATATGTTTTTAATACATAAATATTTGCAAGATTACATAGACAATTATCAATTTTTATTAGGAATTATTAACAAAAATAATTTTTAAACCATTTGAATCTATTCCATTATTATTATTTACTAGGAATTAATATTAAATACTAAACATTAGTTTTCACTAAAATGCATACTTACTAATATATGAACATTGACTACTTAACGTTGGCATAAATAAAATTTAATTAACTTTGCAATCATTAAACAATTTTTTAATTGTATCTCATTTAAAATTTCACAATTTTCTACTTATTTTCCATTAATTCCTTTATCAAATGAGAAGTACATGTGATAACATATATTTATTCGCAAGATTTCATAGACAGTTGACAAGTTAGCCAGAAATTATTAACAAACATATTGTTTAATCATCGGTTTTCACTAACATGCATACTTATTATTACATGTTATGGAAGTGCGAATTTGATGATTTGAACTTTGGTGATTGCGAATCTCAAAAAGTTGATTTTCAATATCAAAATATATGGAATAACTCTTTCTATTACTATACCTAATTAAAAAGTGTCGTCAACATTGAATTTTTCAACGTTTCAGAGGTCGACTAAATGATCAACATTATGGTAACTCGAACTGTCACTATTGCTCAAACTATGGGGGTTTTTATTTTCATCATTTATAATCGGGTCTTCACTTACACTTGTATTTTCAATAGGGCCAAGCTGATTTAATGTCGATTAATAAAATCTAATTAACTTTGCCACCATTAGGCTATTTTTCAATTGGTTTGAAAAATGATAGTTAAAAGTTCATTTTTATTATATATGTTCCATTAATTTCTTCATAAAATGAGGATTATACATGCTTAATATGAAATTATTTACAAGATTACATGGACGTTCACATTTTTTTACCTAGAAAGAGGGTTAATTATAAAAAAATATCAAACTTTATTCAATTTTGCAATTATGGTCCACACTTTAAAATGTGTCAATTAAATACCCAAACTTTCAATTTTTTCTAAATCTAATCCAATGTTAACATGTCTGTTAATGTTATTTACGTGTGATAGCTGTCATTTGCATTGTGTTTTAGGGTTTAAATTGTTATGTATTTAGTACGAAATTAAGTGTTAGGTGTGTATTTAGGTTTTAATTGTGTTAGTTGTGTGTTTAAGTGTTTTTCATGGGTTAGTATGAGTCTTTGAGCTTAATTGTTATATTTTTTAGGTACAATGATGTGTTTGTTAGTGTTTCAGGGTAAAAGGCGAAGGACGGAGAAGTTGTGAAGAGTTTCAAGCCAAAAACATAGGCCACAATCGTGGCCTGACGAGCCAGAGCAGCCAAGCCACGGTCATATACTTTGGGGCACGGTCGTCACAGAGAGCTTATATTCAGGCCACGATCGTGCACATTGGGCCATGATCATGACAGAAAGGTTTAAGTGTTGGCTACGATCGTGACAGAAAGGTTTAGACACTGGCCACGATCGTGGCTCGTGGCCTATGTCGGGTTGAAGCAAAAACTCGAAATTCCCAAGATTTTTCGGACCGTTTCGACCCTAACTTTAACCTAAAGGGTCCAAAGTATAAATACATTATTATGAGACAGATATAGCAGCCAGGGAGAGTCTGAAAAAGATAGCATTCACATCATCCACATTCCAAGAAAAACCTAGAGAATTATCAAGAGATTGAGGAAGGAGACGAAGGAAGATAGCCACGAAGACAAAGCTTGACACGACGTACTTCCCAAAACAGGTGATTTCCTATAGTTACTACCTCTACGAATCCGTTCTGACGGTATTTCTTTTTTTATTTCAATTTTATGAATGTATGAAATTGGGATGATTATTGAGATTAACTATTGTCGAGTGTTGATTTATGTCTAAACTCACCTTGGGGTTTTTGTTCATTGAGATTAATAAAGTTTGATTGATTATGTTTTTATTGATTTAATTGTGATTTAATTTTGCTCTTAATAACTTAGCAATAGACTAAGAGGGTGAGACGAGTAAAAATAATCAAATTAGGCTAACGAGAGTTAGGTGATTTGATAGGTAAAGAATTGAATCAAACCGGTATAATCGTGTAACGATAGATCGAGCATAGGTTCTCGGTAGGTTATTAGACAATTTAGAACTAATTTTAGTTTTAGGTCAATTGTGAATCGAGAGATCACAATTTCATAATTTAAATTAGAGATTATCAATTAGGGTTAAGAATTATAACTGGAGAGAGAATAATTCCCCCTAAGACTGTCTAGACCCATTAATTCAATAATTGCACAATTGATTAGGTTTTCATTAATTTCATATTAAAACCCCCTTTCTCTCACTTGATAATTTCTAGGTTGGTTTTAGGATTGGTTTGTGTGACTTGTTTCCTTATTTAGATTTCTGTAATTCAATTCTTGAAATTTTGGTTTATTTTCTACATTAGTTATTTATTTTGAATTATTATAGTTTAGTGCGACCTTATATTTTAAGACTAGACTTCCCTCTTCGTAAGATCGATATCTTAAGTATCACGCGAACGACCCGTGTGCTTACAGAATTTACCAAGGTTAATAAATATTAAAACTTAGCGTATGTAACCTTGCAAACAATGTGCTAGCCATATAAGGCATAAATCTAAACACGTATGATTACAGTTGTATTAAATTGTACACATCAGACTTAATTAAATTTATTAAGTGAAATTAAATAAATTAGAAAATAAAAGAAAAGGGTTAAAGCCTCAAATTAATTTAGGATCAATCACTCCCCTCTCTCACCATTGTCTTTGTCTTCCACTCTGACCAAAATAAACATAATGTCTGAAACCTCAACCCCCCTGCTACCAACTCCTCATACTCAAATGGTTGATTCTTCGTCATCACTAGCAGTTGAACTGGAACCACCTTAGGAATCACCAGTACAATCACTTGACAATGAGGAGATGGTGGAAGTTGTGGAGAAAGAAGAATGACTTTTGTCGCATCCAGTTCAGTACTCTATCTGCTAGGTGATATTTATCTTCTTCAACTGGGTTGTGCACTCTCCTATTCCTTTGTTTCCAAATCATATAGATGGTAGTGACAAACACGACTTTGAGGAGTGTTGCATTTTCTTTACCTAGTTTCAAATGATTTATAAACCATGTCAAAGTGCTCTCCCATTCACAAAGATGGTTCATTGCTCCTACCATGTATTGGATCTTACTCTAGATGGATTGGGAATAATCACAACTGAAGAATAAATGATTGTTGTCCTCATTTGCATTCTGGAAAAGGACACAATATGTATCTTTTGGATTGAACCATCGACAATTTGTTCGTAGCCTGTTCTTAATGGCCAGCCAGGTAATAATGGACGCTTTAGGATTCATTGTGTTCTTCCATATCAAATTTCACCAAGGGACTTATGTAGTATCATTTCTGAATATGTGATGACAAGATGCATTAGTCAATGAACCTCTCGAGTTTGGTGTCCAACATATTAAATCATCTAAGGTTGTATCCCCTAGTTGAGGAAGATGATCCTGTAGAGAGGAAAATGCCCTGAAGTTGTCCCTCCATTCCCCATCGATAATTAGATTCAATACTCTCGCTTCTAAAAGAAAACAATTCTGAAGGTGAGCATATATTGAGGTGTATATGAAGGTGCTAACCTCATATACACCTCAATTTTAGTTCCATTTCTTTTTTCAGATATAATTTTCAATTTTTGTTTTCTATTTTTAGTTTACGTATTTCTTTCAAATAAAAACAAAAATCTATTTTGTTGTTATTGTCAACATAATTATATGTTTATCACTGATAATAATTAAATATTAGATAAAAATTAAAGTTAAATTATTTTTAATTTATTAACGAATTATTAATAAAATTAGTTTATTTTATTAAAATAAATAATTTAAATTTTAACTTTTTATTTATAAACTAATATTTATTTTAAATATAATTATTAAATCAAATTTTATTTGAGATTTATAAGATTTGAAGCTATTTTAGATTTAATTATATTTATTGATAATAATTTAATTTAATTTAATTTAAAATTTAAAATTAAATTATTACATTAAATTAAATTATTCATAATTCTTATTAATAATTAATTTTGATTAAATAAATATAATATTAAATTAAAATTTTTATAATTCTTATTAAATTTAATATATTAAATAATTAAATGATATTTATTTATTTGATAGTAAATTGAATTATAAGAAATAGAAACAAAATACCAAAACCATTGTTTATGATTTTCATAATCTTTGAAACTAGAAGAAACCAAAATCAAAACCAAAAACTCACAAAAATAAGTCTTTTGTTGAATTTAAAACAAAAACAGAAAACTAAAAATAAAAATAGAAATAAACAGGAAATATAATAAAGTAAAAAAAAGAAGTCATTAATGAGGGGATAGGAGGGAGAAAGAGTAAATTGTGTTAAAAATAATTATGTCATTAAGACTTTTTTAATTCAAATTTGATATTTTATCTATTATTTGTTGAGATTATTTCTGTTTTATATATTGTTGGTTGATTTTTCGTTATTTTGCTATTGTAGTCTTTTGATTGTGTTCACTTATTCTTAGTTTATTTTCTTTTATTTTAAATTGAATTATCACCAACATCTTAATTATAGGTTAGATAATAAACTTAAAAAAAAGTCATTACCAAGAGATTATAGGATTGACACTTGGTACTAGCTGAGGTTGTAACAACTCTAGACCACCTGCTCACAGATATTGTCCGCTTTAGGCCTTAGCCCAGCTAAGCCCTCACAGTTTTGCTCTTCTTATCCCTGGAAAAATGCGTCTTGTGAGGAAGAGGTATTCATACCCTTATAAGACATACTTCGTTCTCCTCTTCAACTGATATGGGGTCTCACAGAGGTTGCCTAACAAATTGATAGATTTTTCTAAACCTTGTACTATATAATGATAGATGCACTTACCTTGAACAATCTATAGATCTTAAGTTATAAACATTGCATATGATTCCACTAAGTTTTTGGCTCCATTTATGTGGACTAACATATTAGGAAAGCTTAATTTTTATTAATCTAACCATTTATTTCTTTGACATTTACTTGACCATAATTTCATAAAATACAGTATTGTTTGGAAATATACATCAAAGATAATACAAATACCTGAGGAGCTGAACTTGCATCAATTCTAATATCCAAATCCTTACTAATATTTCTCATGTACTTCAAAATAATGTGCAAGAAAAATCAATAATTGGTAAAGATTTATCGAGGTTTTCTTTTGTAAAACTTGGTTTACATCAGCTTAATAAGAGTACAATATGAAATTCAATGCCAACATAATATTTATTATCCTTCTTTTCACAACCAAAGAAGCTTATGGTAAGATTAATCATTGTAAACTTGAGTGCAATATATAATTTTATAAGGAACAGTTTCTTTCGTATGCTCTTGTAGCATGTTTCTCTGAGTTTTTTGTTTCTTTTTTCTTTTCCATCCGCCATGTCTACTGATCAAAACCACTAGCATCGAACTGTAGATGAGGAGGAGGATGAAGCGCTGGTGCTAGATATAGCCCCTGAAGTCCCCAATCAGAACTATAAATTTTGTCTCGTAGGGATGTTCCTTACTTATAGTTCTATAAATTTTGAAGCTATGAAATCTATTTTAGTAGACCTTTGGCATCCCTTAGGTGGTGTCACTATCACTGATATTGGAGCGAAAAGGTTTTTGTATAGGTTCTATAACCAAGTTGATTTTGATAGAGCCATTGATGGGGGTTCGTGGTCATTCAACAAACACTGTTCGGTTTGGAGTCCAATAGGAGATGGTGAAAACCCACTACGTATGTAACACCCCACTCCCGCTGGACCCGAACCCGATATCGATGGTGATACCCGAGTTCGTGCCCCGCGAGGGTGGTGTGCCACATCACTAAACAATTAAACAATCGGTATTTTTTTTTTAAACCACAAACATACAGATACAGAAAGTGATAACTAAATTGGTCCAACCATTTTATACAAAACAATGCACTCAACAGAAACTTTTATTAGCC
>JANZXP010000009.1:5416162-5427306 GCA_027576715.1 Erythroxylum flavicans
ATTAACTCCTTCACTTAATTTTAATTACTTCTTTTAATCCATACCACCATATAAAATTCAAAATATACCTTATTAGAATCCAAAAATTCCTAATTCATAAATTCGAATCTATTTTCATGCATAATAATTTAATAAAATAAATAAAATAAAATAAAAATATAAAAATCCTAAAAGCGGGGTCCAACAGATTGTGTCTAAAGTGCTTGCTAATAGGCTCAAAAAGATACTTGTCCATGTTATCTCTATTAAACAATCAGCTTTTGTCTGTGTGACTTTTGAAACTCTCCATAATTTGAAAAATAGGAGAAGTGGGGAGTTGGGTTATTGTGCACTCAAGATAGATATTAGCAAGGCGTATGATAGAGTGGATTGGAACTATCTTAAGGCTATTATGACGGCTATGGGTTTCCCTCCTGTTTGGATCAAATGGATGACTATGTGCTTTTCTGATATTACTTACATGGTGAATTTAAATGGCTCATTGGATGGTCCTGTCATCCCAGGTAGAGGACTTAGACAAAGAGATCTCATTTCCCCTTATCTATTTCTACTTTGTGCAAAAGGACTTTCTACCTTGTTTGTGGAAGCAGAAAACAGGGGTTTGCTTCATAGATGTAGTGTGGGGCACAGATGTCCTAAGGTTTCTCATTTACTGTTTGCCGATGACTCTCTTTTTTTCTTTGAAGCTAATGCAAGGAAGGCAAATGTTATGAAAGAGATTTTATCTGAATACGAATTGGCGTCTGGTCAATCAGTGAATTTCCAAAAGTCGGGCATTCTATTTAGCCCTTGTGTTTCTCAAGCAGTGAAGAGAGGTATTTGTGCTGTTGTGCGAGTATCTGACCCAATTAGTAAAGGTACCTATTTAGGTTTACCTTCTTTAATTGGGAGAAACAAAAAACAAATCTTTAGCTATATCAAAGATAAGTTATAGAAGCACATTCATAGCTGCAATAATCGTTTTCTTTCAAGAGCGGGAAGGGAACTGCTTATTAAATCGGTAGCTCAGGTTATCCCATCTTACTGTATGTCAGTGTTTCTATTGCCTCGCTCTTTGTGTTCTGAACTACAAGATATTATGAATCGTTATTAGTGGAATGGTAGGAAGGAGACTGGGAAGGGTATTAATTGGCTCTCGTAGGATAGGATGAGTCGCTCGAAGAAGTTTAGAGGTATGGGTTTTCGTGATCTTTACCATTTTAACATCACTATGCTGGGTAAGCAAGGATGGAGGCTTCTTACAGAGAAAGATGCTTTCTTCTTTAGAATTTTTAAAGCTAAATATTTTTCCTTGGGGGATTTTTTGAAAGCTCATAAAGGACCTAACCCGAGCTTTGTGTGGACAAGTATTTTTACAACTATAAATGTTTTGAAGAAAGGGTTAGGTGGAGAGTAGGAGATGGGCGGGATATTATTGCACTTCGGATCCATGGATTCCTAAGGAGATTTCTTTTGTGGCGGAGGATGGAGAGTTGTTTATTAATGGTTCATGGAAGGTTTGTGATTTCATTGATTGGAGTCAAAGGAGATGGGATGTGGGCAAGTTGATGACTTTCTTTTCAGCAAGGGATGTTAGAGGAATTTTAACTATTCTTATAAATATGTTTCATGTTCGTGACTCTTTGATGTGGCACTTTAAGAAGAAAGGCAGATATACTGTAAAATATGGGTATTATACAAGTTGTTCTCTTCATGGATTAAACAACGTAGCTTCATATGGTGAGATTTGGGGAATTATATGGAAGTTGAAAATCCCACCGAAAGTTGCAAAGTTTATGTGGAGAGCCTCTAAAGATGTTTTACCTTCGAAGATTAATTTGGCAACAAGAGGAATGGAACTGGATCAACAATGTCTTTATTGCTTACAAGTAGAAAGTTCAGATCATCTTTTAATAAATTGCAGCTGGGCCCAAGATTGCTGGAAGTTTGCCCTTGATTTCTCACCCGTAGTAAACTCCAATCTCTATGATTCTTTTATGCAGCTGTGGTCAAATCTTAGAAAAGAGGCTGCTGAGCTCTTTGCTTTCACTGCTTGGTATATGTGGCGGGCAAAGAATGACCTCCTGTGGTCTTCCAAACCAACGGCTCCTAATAAAGTAGTCCTGGATGTTGCGTTGCACTTAGCAAGTTGGAGGTCTCTGTTCGGTTTGAGACTTGCGACTGATTCCCAAGCTGTTGGTACACATTCCTCTTTGACCAATGTGACTAATCTTGATCATGGTGAGTGGCAAGCTTTTGTGGATGTTGCCCAATTTCATACTGAAGATTGCTCTGGATTTGGTCTGATCATTGAGACGGCTGAAGGTGGATTTATCAAGGCTGTTTCTGGGTTTAGTGAAGGTCTGAAGGATGCTGCTACTGCTGAAGCTCTGGCTTTACGCTTGGCTTTGCTGTTTATTCTAGAAAATTTGCACACAGAGGGATTGATTTTTTCATATTGTCATATGTTAGTTCATGCTATTCATTCAAACTATAAGGATAACTCTGATTTTGGTTTGTTAGTTCATGATTGTAAGACTTTGCTTGTTTCTAGGCCAAATCTGCAGGTTAAATGGCTTCACAGAACAATGAATGGTAATGCTCACAATTTGGCTCGAGTTGCCATTCATTTTTCTCACTACTACATTTGGGAGAATGTCCCTAATGTTCTTATTCCTTTTTATGGTTCTTAATTAATACAAATGGTTCTTTACCTTTCAAAAAAATATATATAATTTTATAAGGAGAGCCTAAGAATCACACTCTCAAGTAAAATATATATATGAAAACTCACTAACAAACTGCTAGTTATATATAGCATAAAAATAAAGTAAGAGAAATTTGTCGAGGAATTTAGAAATTAATTTCTTAATTTACATAATTATTGCACTATGTTTCTTATTTAGTTCTTAGGCTTAAAACATGACAAAATGTCTTAATGTCAGCCCAATCTAAAGTTCCCAACAATATTGGAGTCAATAAACCTACAAGAATAATTTAACCAAACTTGAATCAATGTTAAGTAATATAATATATACACCTCAAATTTACAATAACAAGTAATATAATATCCTTTTCTCTTACAATTAAATATTCCAAAGAAGAAGAAAAATTAAACTACCGTACGATCTTGCAATAAAATTAACTTTCTCAAAATGCATTTAAAAGAAAAAAGATGAAAATAGAAACTAGAGAGAGAGATTGTCTTTTATTATATATAAATATATATATATACATAGTCGCACATTCTTTCCCATGCCACTGATAATCCAAAGGTTTAGAATTGTTCATATTATGTTTTGAAATTCTCATTTCATCTTTTTACAAGGGGCCGCAAGAAGTGCTTCATCTTCTCTCATACGTTTCATGCTGCTACCAGTGTAACTGCACCGAAATTGCCTGCCTCGAATAATGGTTGAGGGACATTTTTTTCCGGACTCAGAATCTATAAGATTAATCCCTGAAATGAGTTGGTCATGCACTCATGTAGAACAGCTAGCCATTATATTATAGGAGATGAATGAATAACATTAGCCTATCGGGGCTATGTACCTAAGCTGGTTTCATTTATCTTCAACTTCTTGAGTAAGTTGATATCCTCCATTAACTTCTTCCTCTTCAAACCAACGCTACTGAATCCAGTCACCTGGTAATCAACAAATCCTGAAGCAAAGAAGTCCCGAGTCAAGGCAAAAAAAAAAAAAATACTTATATTGAATAGATCCATGAATCACAGGATTAACAATCCTCTGTAAACTATCACCAAAACTGCAAACTTCGTACCAGGGTTGCTTTCTTTCAACTTTTTGTTCGTAATCAACTCGGTTTCTCTTAATGGTAACCTTCCACTAACACCATTGTCCTGGTACCCTATTCTGCGGTTAACTGTACACCCATTATCTTGAGAATCTTGCGTTCCTGGAGAATGGAAAAAGTTAATTTAGGGGACAGAACCATTCTTTTTATAATGGCACTTCATTACCTCCACATTGGGAAGTGACCAGCTTGGGTCCTTGACCAATGGGAGTAAACTCTTACCTTTAACCTATAGCAAAATGGTCTATCTTGAGCTTTAACTTTTGTCATTTTCATTAGCCTTCTCATCATTACTGCTCAAAGTTGTTCTTTTTCATATACTCTTATGTGAACACCCCAATTCACAAATTCATGGACAAAGTAGAAGAAGACAAATTCACTCTTGCTGAAACAGTTTTTTCATTTTTTTAAAAACTTTTTCCTTTGGATTTCTAGCCCAGAGAGGGGGAAAAAAAGAACAGACACAAAAGATCATGAAATTAATGCGAAAACAAGAGTAAGAAACTTACTTTTGGTTCCAAGTTTACAGAGTTTTCCATGAATAACAAGCGCGGCCTTATGGTTTTCACCAGTAGGCAAGCCTTTAGTAGAGAAGAAGTTGAGAAGCGATCTCCAGGTGACAGAGGAGGATACAAGGTCAAGCCCTCTACTGAGGAAGTGACCATTGAGCTTCAAGGTTGATGGGTCCAATCCAAAAGCTCTGGCTATAGAACCCAAGTCTAGTTTCTGGTCGTCCCATGCCACCCACGTTACTACCTTATTCGACATTGATGGGCACCATAGCCTCACCGTTCTTGGTTTAACACTGTCTGACATATTTCGCTGTTCTCTTTGTATCTATCAACGTCCCTCCTCCTATCCTAATCCTAAGGAAACAAGCAACAAAGAGTTGTACACTTTTCCTGTTTCTATGAGCACAGTCGTACACTGTACAACAGAACTCGCCAACGATTTCTCGAAGCATCTGAAACCTTTCTACGCAAAAAGTCGTACTTTCCGTTTAATCTAGGCTCAATTTTGGGCTTGAGCTTTATTCAGGGCTTGCGTTTGTAAGAAATCGATCTTTCTTAGATATCATTGTTTGAAATTGAAAATAAAAAATGAAAATAACAAGTTAAGAAATCAAAGCAAAATGAATTTATAAAAGAGAGTTAGAATATTCTCTCTTATGTACTTATCTCCTTATTTTCCTTTAAATTGGTACTAGAGCAGAGTTCGAAAAATGTTTAACTCTGTTTTTGCAATTCCAAACTTACAAAAGAGAATTATGATAATTGGTGTATTCATATAATGGCAATTCTTGGCTTTCAAAATGCATGGGAGATGGTATAATAAGGATATGAAGAATTGACAAATAAAGAAGTGTTGAATCAAACCCAAAGGAAATAGTTTCAAAGGAATCATAAAATGGATTAACGTGCTCTTAGCATGACTCATGTGGCATTAAATGTTGAAATGTTCCAGAAAGTGTCAAGTGCAACAAAGGTAAAGCAAGCTTGAGAGATTATTCAAAATGTTCACAAAGGATTTGAAAAGGTGAGAAAGATGCGTCCTCAAACTTTGAGAGCTTAGTTTAAATCCTTACAAATAGAGGAGTCTAAATCTATTCATGATTATTTTACAAGAGTTTTGACAACTACCAAACAAATGAGGAGATATGGTAAAAATTAGAAAATTCTTGAGTGGTGAAGAAAATTATTCACACTCTTCATTCAAAAATTGATCTTATTGTTGTGGCTATTAAACAGTCCCAAGACTTAGAAGCCATGACCATTAATGACTTAAAAGGATCTTTACAAGCCTATAAAGAAAGATTGAAGAAGGAGTCTCTAATCTAAGATACACATCTGTGTAGCTCACCTACACGGTCGTATAAGTGCCTATACAAATGTGTAGGTTGCAGGGCTGCTTGAAACTTCATCTTTGTGCTCCTACATGCTTCTAGTGACTTACATAGTCCTATACACAACCATATATGTCATATATAAAGGCGTGTGTGTAATATCTCGTTTTCTCATGCAAAGGGGTTAGAACCCTAGATAACTCTACATGAGAAATACCAATGAGAAATTTGGAAATGCATTTCATGCACATGCCTAATATAGCATATATATACGTGAATTTAATTTTTGCACACATTACAATAACTATTTATGCACTCAATTGACATTTTTCAAGTATAATTGATTTTTAAATGAGTGTGATGTGAATTATGGATTATATGTCTTGAAATTTGATTTGGTGAGTATAAATATTGATTTAGAATTTCTGGTGAAGATTGAGAAAATTTCTGAAGTTATGAGTATGTTTGGGACTAGGAAAAATGCCAAGTAGCAAGACAATTCATAAATGGTAGTAGAAATTAGTGACGAATGGCAATAGAAATATTTGACTCATAGCTTTAGGATTTAATGACAAATGACATTGAGAATCAGGAGATAATTGGACTAAAAATTAGAGACAAATGGACCAAAGATTAAATGATAGAGGGTACAATATTAGAAGATATTATTATGGTTAGCATTATCAATTAAGAGGTTAATGTTGTCATGACACTTACCAAGCTTTTTAATCTCTATTTACCACCTATCCACGACACTCTATTGTAAGACCATCTTCATTTTCTTATCTTTCACCTTTACCATATGCTTTCTTCTTCATCTTCTTCATTTTTCTTCATATACAACACTCTCTTCTCACCCCTCTCAACGTTGAATCTTACTCTCATCCATCACTTACTACTTCCATTTTTGTTATCTTCTCCATCTAGTTACTAAAAGACCTAACCATTCCACCTTGAATGATGATGATCGCATGATGCTTAAAAGCTAGGGTTAAGTTATGATTTGAAGACCTTGAAGTTAAACTAGTAAGTGTAAATCATTATTCTTCATAGTTTGTTAAATAACAACTTTTATGATGATAGTTAGGGGTTAAATGATCATAAAATGGTGAAGAGTATATGGTGAAACATGGATTAGAAACATGGGTGTATTCATGTCTTGTTTTTACATCCATGATGATTAATAAGTCATAAGATGTTATAGAGATGCTTTTGAGATAGAATGATCATTATCATGGTGTAGAAAGAGTGCAGAAATTTTGATAGATAAATGGATATTTTCATGTTCTATTTTTGATGTATAATAATATAGATTTTTGTGGACTATTATAGAGATGAATTAAAATGAGTTTAAAGCTAAAGAAAAGGGTAGTGTAGTGTCTTGAACTGAGAAGACTTCAAATCACAGTCTTGAGATAAAACGAAAGTGATAATGGAGTTGAATGCGTGCAGAAATTTGATGAATTTATGTATATATTGATGTTCTGTTTTTGTGTTATGATCAACAATAGATTATGAATTGTTTAGGAATGATATTGAGCTAAAATAGAGGTGAGAATGAAAAGGAAATGATAAGGAATTAAGCTAGAAATCATAGACTAAGCATAAGACATGTTAGATGTAACTTGTAGGAGTTAAAAAGCTGGAAAATAGGAAGAAGATTTCTTGGGATTTTCGAATGTGAACAACTCACAATCGTGGGAAGTCATCCACAATTATGGGAATGGCTATTACTTGAATTATACTTCTTTATGTGATGTTTAAATGTTAGGTATTTTCCTATAATACATTTAGGCTTGAATAAAGCTTGAAATGAACTTAGTTTGATGATGAATTAAGTGATTAAATATGTGATATGTTTAGGGTGATAATTGAGGTTATAACTTAATAATAGATTGTTAAATATCAAGTGTTCAAATCTGGAAATTTAGAGATGTTATAGGTGTTGGATCCTGAATTTTCTTATAATTTATTTTATTAAATTAGAAAGCATGAATATAAGTAGAATTCATGGATTAAAAACTTTTAGAGTTTAAATTAGTCTATTTTTTATTTTCGTGAGGTAGCATAGATAAAAAAGGAAGAATTATAATGAAGATAAGGAGATAGAAGGTATTAGATTGAATAAGGAAGGGTAAGATTGGAAGGTTAAATTTTTGTCTTAAACTAATAAGACAAGAAGATAAAAGAGTCGTGAGTGTTAAGAAAGAAAATGAGAGAAAGTTGTAGAAGAAACTAGAAGAAGAGAAGGTGAAAACCGAAGCAAAGAAAAAGAAGAAGGAAAGAAAAGAGCAAGGAGAAAGAAGAGGAAAAAGATTATCGGCTGAGTTTTCTTTTTAGGTAAACCTTATTATTCTTTTTGTTTTGATATAAGAAGGAAGTAGAGAAGATGGGTTATGTGTTGAAAATGAAGAGAAAAAGTAGAGAACCGAAATTCTTCGCCTTAGATTTTTATGAACCTTAACTAGATCTTAGTTCTTCTGCTTAGATAAACTAAGAATATATTAAGTTTAAGCACATTCAAGAATATTTAAGCTTATGGAAGCCTTATTCGTGTATGATGATTAAATGAAAATATGTTTGTTCTTAGGGAATTAAGATTATCAAAGGCAAGAATAAAAGGAAAGACAAACTTGATCTTGGAAATATCAAGTAAATAGGTGGGTAATATGTTTATGGTTTTGTGATGATGAGCAGAAATATTTGTGTGTATGTATGTTAAATATGTTTGTCTTAAATCATTGTGAATTTGGGAAAAATGTCTTATGAATTGCTATCATCTCTACTTTGAAAGAAACTGCATTTTAGTATTGATACAAAAACAGAAAATTCAAGACACATGAAAAATATGAATATGTTGTGAAATATGTACGCATCAAAAAATCTGCTTATATGGGTAAGAGAGATATCATTCTATTCGTCACGTGCACGTTGACTAAAACCCTTCTCTCAGCTACCCGCTTGTAGCATATGAGCTCTGAAAAGTGGACTCATTCTATTCATAGTGTAAACTTCGGTTTTGCCATTCTGTTTCATGGGATTCTCTCAAGCCATTATGTTTGTGCATTACATCTTAATTTGTTAAAAGTGGAGCATAACTGAGTGTTATTTTCTAATGATTAAATGAAACATGTGATCTAATTTATGAGATAATGTGTTATGGTCTATGTAAATTTTCAAACTTAGAATGTGAATGTTGTGTTCAGTTGAAATTAAAGTGATACCATATATATTTGTGTGTGTCTGTGTGCTTGATTTGTGTGTGGTTAATTATCGCTAGCTATAAACATATTAGCCACTGATCTTCCCATCTCACCCCATAAATTTTTCCACTCTTCAAGTACGGCCAAAGTAGATCACTGAACCCTTGCAAAGCTTGGCAACTCCAAGAATTTCATACTTTTGTAACTAATTAGTTTATAAACTTTTTGTACTTAAAAGCATATCATGCATGAGCATTCAAGATTGTAATTTTTGTATTTTGCTACTAATATGACTTCTGATTTGTAATATGAAGATATGCATCAACTCTTTTTTTGTTGAAAATTGACAGTGAAAGTTGCAGAGTTTTTCTTTCGTATATGTGCAAAATTTTCTTTTCTGTTAAGTTGTCATTGTGGCTGGGAATAAGGTTATAGGTTGTGTGATGATCTTTTGATGGGTTTTCTTTAAATAATTTTTTTAAAGGGAGTTATGTATGTATAAATTTATGTTGATTCGGGTCTTTTGGTTATAGTTAATAGATATATATTAACTCAAGCCCGTGACTCTTCTTCTTTTGATTTTTCTATTTTAGTTCGTTAGTTCAATTATTAAAAAAAATTTAATGCCCAATCCAAATTATTTTTATGTTTATTTTATTTTATTTGCTCGTGTATTTGTTCTTGCTCCAACCAAGGAATTAAATCCTTTATTTTGATATAAATGTTATATATAATTATTTTATTTTAAAAATACCTATATTTTTTGGGCTTTGACGCCACAATATAGGATCCGAGACCCAAGGCCAACATTTTTGGTACTAGAGCCCAAGGTTTTCTACAGATTCCTAGGCTTAGAGTATGCTATACTATGAAATATATGGTGTGTACTAAAGTGTTGTATTGCTAAATTATTTGTTTGCATTATTGAGTTTATTTATCGCAATAAGTGACATGCATATCATGCATATATGTAGGAAATAAGATTAAAATGAAAAGTAAGATTAAGGACAATGTTTAGATTAAAGGAGTAAAATGTCATCTCGTGAAAGAACACGAGGAGTTTTTGCAAGGATCTGCTGTACCTGATTCCCTACCATTAGAGAAGGACACTGATAAGTATAGCATCCCAATGACTACAACTGCATGAGTCGCACGTATAGACTCTCGCTAAGAGTTTGAGCTATTAGAAACAATGAGAAGAATGATGATTTATCAGAGTGTAAGATAATGAAGTTTGTGGACATCTAGAAATAAGAAATAATACATAATCTGATATGTTAGACATTGATTCCATATTTGTGGTTATGTCAACGAATATGGTGACAATATTTTATTATGTATATGTACTTGAAGTGGTATGGATATGAATATATTTTTATGAATTGACTGAGAAAGAAATAAAGGCATAGGTAGAAATGACAAGATTTAAATTGTACAACCAAAGTGGAATTGAAGGGTTGAACTTGGAATTTAAAATGATTATTAACTAATGTGATAAGGGTTATGATCTGGTATAAGATTGTGTTAGTGGATTTGAGATCAGAATTTCAAGATGGTTAAGTGTCTATAATTATGAATTTGTTAAGAATGTATGTATGGAAGATGAAATAAATGATAATGATATATGTAGAAGTTCTCAAGGTTATGTTGATACGTTATTAGGAGTAAATATTCGGTAATGTGGTGACATTGGCGGATAATGTGATTGAGCATATATGACATCTATATTTGGATATGGTATAGGAAGTAATCTATGATCCCTATAGTTAAAATTATGAGATGAATTAAAGTAATGCAATGGAAGTATGAGATTAGGTGGTTATGCTGAAAAGGTAATTACTATGGAGAAGTAACTTTGAATAGTTGTAGAATATTCAGAGGGTATTAAAAATCAATTGAAATGGAAGTATCATTAGCATGAGATATTAATTGATGAACTGTTCAAAATATCTTTCTATTATGTTGATCATGTAAATTGCGATAGTAACTAAATTTATTGAAATATTATGAACAGTTGAAATTGATCTGATTTAGGTATTATGAATGGCTGAAATAGCAATGATGAATATAGTTGATTGATAAAGATTATAGAAACAGTGTAGATGATTGAGGTGAAAAACCTTCTTGTGAGTAGATGTTTTATCGAATCATATGACATGAATTCAATGTTCCATTTCTGGGAATGAATGACTATTAAATAAATCAGACGTAACTATTGGAGTTAGTTAGAAATAGGATCCAGGCATAAGAAGTTAAATATGCTATATAGAGTGTATGAATTTTGTTTAATGTAAAGTAGCCTA
>JANZXP010000009.1:5427406-5442699 GCA_027576715.1 Erythroxylum flavicans
TAAAATTTTCTCTTTTTTAAAAAAAAATACCTTTCAATCTTTTTAATTGGTGGGGATTGAAGTGGGTGCTGATTTAAGTTGGTCTCTTCCCTTTACACATAAGGAATCTGCACCTTACATTTTGCTCTATTCTTTTTCAAAGTTATATGTGGTGAAGAGCTTGTCTTACAACTTCTTGCCTTTTTATCACGCATATGTCCAAATAGAGATAAAAGACACTACTACAACTTTAGAGAGTTAAAGTTCTTTAGCCATATAAGTGAACAAATTTGGTTAACACAGACAAAATTTTAATGAAACACAAACCTAAGCTATCATCAATTACCTTTCAGGATTCATGGCTGAAGTTAAAGATTCAGTTTTGTGGTTGTGTTTTCCAATAGGATCAAAGTCAAAAATTATCAAGAAACATAAATGGAACATACATGTACAGTTATACAAAGAAGAACAACAACAGCATAATGGATACATAAAAGACTAACAGATGTTACTCACTTATTAAACTTTGCTCCAATAATTGCTCCACTTCAAATAGCCTAACCAAAATATTGCTAGTTTTCAAATTTGGTATTTTAAATCAACAAATTGAATAGCTGAAAGAGGATATATAACCCAACTATCAAAATCAAAAATTGATATGAAATACAATTCTAAATATTACAAAAATTGATATGAAATAGAGTTCTAAATATTATAGAAAACTTAAACCAACTATTAATAGAGTATTTCTAATTGTTACAGAAAACTAATTGATTAATACTACTCCTTATTTGTTAAACTTGAATAACACAAAAAATGAACTCTATATAAAGTTGACAATAAGAATTAACATTTCAATCCAAAACCATTACAGCGAACTAATCCATACAAGATATGAGTCTGTAAATCATAAGCATCATGATCCAATCGCTTGCTTAAGTGGTTGTCTGGTTATATGATTAGATGAAGCTTTCTTTTAGAGAAAAAATTACCGCTCCAACCTAAATCACAAAACCAAAGATTGAAAGAAGATCCAAAATTAATGCAACAATTCCACACCTCACCTCAGATACAAAAGAATTAGTTGTAACATTAAAAGAAATTACTACTTCAAAATATTCTTCCAACAACAGGTTGTCTGGTAACAGAAACACGCAGCTCATCAAAGAACAAAGAAGATGACCAAACATACAAACACAGATCAACAAGAGAAGCAATAATTTCAAGAAAGAATTAAATATTTAAACTCAAACAAGCATCACAGAAACACAGACCCCTTACATGGCCCAATTTCTGCGTCTATGGGTTACCTACAGTAGCAGCCTAGGGAAAGTCATAGCAGCCGCACAAGGAGAGTCAACAGGGCTCAATTTTTGCATCTATGGAGATGGTGAGATATGGTGAAGCAAAGATGATGAAGAGGAGACAGTCACATTGATTTCTGAATGAAATCTGAAGGGTTTAGGTTTAGGTATATCTGTTGAACCGATTAAGAAGATGGAAAGGGCGACTGGCGAGAGAGAAAGAATGAAATATGAACTCTGTATCATCCAATCTATTGAGAAGCGAGAGACAGAGAATGAAATGTGAAATTGCCAGTTGCGAAATTTGAAATGGTGAAGGGGAAACTGGCGAGATAGAAAGGATTAGGTATTTTTGTATTGTCGAACCGGTCTAACTAGTTTGATGAAAATCGGTTGATTTTCATACTGACAAATTATTAGTTAAAATCGAACCGAAACACTAACCAATTCAAAAAAATTTGGGTCGGACCAGCCAACTTTGTCTAATTTTTAAGACCTTGTATTTTAGGATAAAAGCTCTTATAATTTAAGGAATCTTAGAAAAGCTTGATCCTTAAAATTTTCCTTAAAAAATCTTCTTAATTTTCAAAATTTCAAAAAATCCATACTTTTAGACTTTAGATAAAAATAATGACAAAACATATATTATAAGAAGATCAGAAGTAGACTAATTAAACGCTATGTATAAGATGATTCAACAAATCTTTTAAACTTAAACTAAAATAATTAAATTTGACAAAAAAATAATTTATCATAATTATCTTTAATTATTAATTTAAGTTAAATTTGATTAGTTTCAGTTGAGTTTAAAAGTTGAGTTAAGCTATTATATTAGTAACATTTGATTGATTCACGTTTGATATTCATATTACGTGTGTTTTGTCTTTATTTTTTAACTAAAGTCTAGAAGAATGGATTTCTTTAGAAAACTAAAATTAAGAGCTTTTTTTCAAGAATTTTAAAGAATGAAGAGTTTTTCCAAAGTTTTCTAAACTACAAGGGAAGTTTATGTCTTTTACCTTAAATTTTATACTTAATATTAAAAGTTGTGAATACATACTAGTTCTTACCAACATTTCAAAGATGAGAGTAAAATAACTTCGTTACAGAGAAGGACTTTTCCTCTAAAAAAATAATTTCTTATTTTTATTCTCTTAAGATATTTCTAATTAGTACTTGATTGACACTTTTTAAATCCAAAACATAAAATAAAAAGATTCAAGTAAACCGTAAACCAACAAAAAGAAGAGAATACCTTTGAACTCTTGTTTGAACTCTTCCTTAATTATCGAAACATTTTTAAAAAATAAAAAGGATACAGTCAATATAAATATTATTTTAAATAATTTTCTAAAAATTATAAAATAATATTTTAATTTTTTATCAATAAAATTTTGCTCATTTACAACATTCCTCTTTTATAATTTACAACTCATGTAAAGTTAACATAAATAATTAAATTAAATTAATTCTAATTTTATTAGTAATTAATATTAAATAATTAAATAAAATTTATTCATTTAATAATATAATTAAATTATCGAAACTAAATAAAAATAAAAATTAATTTCATAAGTTTTAAGAACAAAAATAAATTAAATAATAATTAAATATATTATATTAAAATTTAAAGCAAAAATATGAACATAAAAATAAAAGTGAGCCTTAAAAATTAAACATTTGTTTTTATTATATTTGTTTATTTATTTAAATTAATTCTACAAACTCATCACCTTTGTCACTCCTTTCAAAATTATTCCTCTCATCCTTTCAATAGCTAACCTACGTGGTACGATCAAAACAAAGAACTTTTCTCCTATTGCAAGAACACTTACAAAACAACAAATTAATGAAAATCCCATTGATGTGCGAGGTTTGAGAAAGTCCAGTAGTATGTAGCCTTATCCTAACTAGTAGAGAGACTGTTTTCGATAAACTCACATAAAGAGAAAAAGAGAGAAACATATATATGCACATACAAATTAAAATAATAAAGTAATATTTATTAAAATGAAATAAAATTAAAATAGACATAAAAGATAATAATAATATAAATAAATAAATGCAAATAAATAAAATATAAAAGTAAGTAATAAAATAAATAATATAATAAATATAAAACAAGGTAAAGAGTAAAAATAAAAAATAAAACAAGTAAATAAATACACAAACAAAAAAGATGACAAGTTAATAAATAAATCAAACTAAGGCATTACGAGAAAATGATTAGGCTAAGTAAGGAAATGTTTAGGCTAACTAACTAAGAGGGAGGTACTACATATTAAATGTTTAGGTTAAATACAAGACATAAGACTAGAAAAAAATGCTTAAAAGACTTAAGAGAACGAAAAAGACCTCTCTATGTGAGATCTTTTATTCATATTCTAGTACACCAAAGTTTTCTATTGAGAGCTAATCCTCAGTAAATTCCAGCAGAGCCATATTGATTGGCCTTTTTTATGAGTGGTCAATATTTTAATATCGCAAGTGCACGGTGTAGCTCTAGGTAGTATCGACAAGTACAGGTTGATCCCATGAAGACTATGAATACTAGTAGTTACCCTTCCCCTATTACCTAGCCTAAGGATTGATTTTAGATTTTTAATAAAAAGAAAATAAAAACTAAACAATTAAAGAAGTAGGAAACAATAATGAATGCAAAGACAGTGGAATTCACTTAGAAAACCATCGTTATCAGAAATTAGTATCTAGGTTCGAATCCTCTTAAACCCTTAACAGATTGATCTTTTATCTTGCAAATGTTTTGTTAATTTATTGGACCGTGGAGACATCTATGGTATGCTAATAGCTGACCTTGAGTCTACTAACAACTAATCCTAAGGTCTTTAACTGAATTACTTAAATTAAATCTTATAGAATTGTGTTACTGATTTATGAGTCCCTCTATTAGGTTTGACCTTAATTTGGAAGATTTATGTCATCCTATCTACAGGGTTGTAATCAACTCCTTCTAATTACGGTAAATTTATTCACACTAGCATTTCTCAATCTTTTCATATGAAATTAGATTATGATATAATATTCTTAGGTTATTAGAACATAAATAAAATACGTAATCAAATCACAATATATCAAACAACTAATTGCATTAATAAAAGAATTAAATCATATCAAAATATTAACATAAGGTTCTTCTAACCAAAATACTAACTGGACATTTAGTTACATATGATCGAATGCAAAATCAAACATACAATGAAAAAAAAACAAATCGAAAACAATAGAATTGTAATTCTAAATCTCTCTGATTGTCTTCTATCGAATGTTTTTATGATGTAGAGGCTTGATCTTGAATTTTGATGGATTTGTTGATGACTTCTTCATGTTTTCAACTTCTTTGGGCCAAAATTGAACCTAGAGAACGACTCCATGGCTAGAAATGGCCTCCCAAAGTTTCCACCTTTATTTTTCCTGGAAATTTCACTTTTATATTAAATTCTAGGTTTTTGGGTTATGCAAGGTCTCTTGCACGGCTGTGAATCAGATCGTGCATAATTAGAATTCACTGCGTATTGCAAAATGCACGGGCTTCCTAAAGCACAAGGTCGTGCACTCCTTCCAAATCACTGATTCTCTGTTTTACGCCACATTTTCGTCTGAATTCTTCTCCTTTAAATCCATAAAGGCAATTATTATCTATAAACACACTTAAAATAAATTAAGTACCAAATATAAAATAAAAGTATAAAATATCAAGCAACATATGCTTAAAACAAATTAAGTACCAAATATATAATAAAAGTATAAAATATCAAGCAGCATACATCAAATATAGGTGTAAAAATATAGTCATATATCCATTTATCGAACATTCCCACACTTAAGTTTTTGTTTGTCCTTAAGCAAACCATAATCAAAATTATAAAATTCACAACATCAATCCATCATCAATTTCACTTTGTCTATTCATACTGTACATCATCATATCCTATTGAGTCAAATTAACGTACAATTAGAATCAAGTTATCATAAAATTAACTTCCTAATCAATACTAATAGTAATCACATCAACAATTGCATTGAAATAAAAACTTATATATTTACACCTTTACCAAGATTTCACTCAATGCACTTAAATGTTTATGCTAAAAAGCATTAAATCTCTTGATTAATGCATAGTAAAATTCTTGCCATAGGCTTGCAATAAAATGACATATCTACCACTTATATATAAAGTAGAAATAAAAATTAAAAAGTTTTTTCACAGGTTGTAATAGGGCTTAGGTACTATACGAGTGGGATAGTAAAAAGGATTTAATTGAAGGAAATTTACTACACAGTATATTTTAAGACTTGTTTATAAGTATACACAGGTCCTTTCAATGCAACTCTATTAGTACCAAAAACTTATTCTTTTTTTCTCTCTTTTTTCTTCATTTTTATCACAAAATTCATTCAGTACCATAATTCAAGAAATATTGGACTTTTCATAAATTTCAAAATCAAATAAGTAAATAACGTTTAGGGTTCGATAAAATAAAAAGGTCTTCAAAGAAAAATAGCGTAAATGTATATAATTTGGGTAAAATCAATGAAAAAGGCTAAGACTCAACTTGGTTATTCGTAAAGGTAATTTTAAAGTATGGTGATTTCAAAACAATAGGCTAAAGCAAGTAGGTGAATCTAAGTGCCTTCATTATATTAATACTTCTAATTTAACAAATATGGTCTTAACATGCATAATAAAAGCAAGTTATAGAATTATCCTACTACGCACGATATCACACATATAAAAGAATAACAAAAGCTTTAAAATTTTTGAAAATTTGTTCTTTAGGCTCAAAAGCTCAAGAAAAAAATTGGATATATATGTATGTAAATAATATACAATTTCATTCAACTTGAATATTTCAATGATTACAAAAAATATGACTTAGAAAACTAATTTTATTCTAACAATCATCCTTTTGGACACCAATTCAAATTAATATTCAACAATAACATATAGTATTCATGGACAGATCTCAACTAATTAAAGATATTAGTTAATAAAATTTATAATCAAGATTATAATAAACATAAAGAAATCATGTTAAGATTCATTAAACCTATCCCCACACTTAAAATTGTATATGTCCTCAATGTACGTAATACAAGTAAATATGCAAGTGAGAGGGTTACTTGATACTTTTTTTATTATGAAGATTTTCTGATTTAAATCCCTCAATTTGAGACTAAATCCTTGCAAAAGATGAAAGAAAAGAATAAAAAGAAATAAAAGAACTAACATAATAGACAATAAAATCCTATACTAACATGGAAGCAAAAACAAAATAAAATTGAAATTGAAATTGAAATAAAATTAAATAGCTCATGGGTTGCTTCCTATGCAACGCTTCTTTAATATCAGTAGCTCAATGTATCCTGCATATTTCTTTCATCCAGGGTTAATAATCAGTGGCTTGCTTCCATCCTTTTCTCTGCATAAGGGTTTGTAGCTCATAAGTAAGCCACCTATTACAAGATAATTAGAAGGACATAATTTATTAGATTAATAAAACTAATAGACTCCATTAATGCCCTTTTTAATGACAAACTATTAAAAATGTAAGGAATAACAACACTCCTTGTTTCATCGGCTAGCTTGAACATTTGTCTTTGAGGGAGTGGGAACCCTCTATACTTAAGGTTACTACTAACATCTCATTAGTAGTTTCCTTACTTGGTTCCTCCATCAGTTCTTCCTTAGCCATCTTTGTCCACTCTTCTTCTTCTTTTTCTTCTTCTTCTTCTTCCTGGACAGAAGCTTCTGGTTTATCTTTTCTAGTTATCTTTTGCCACGTCTCTACTTCCTCTTTTTGTATGGAGGTTTCTTCTTCTTCATTTTCTTCTTCTTCTTCTTCTTCTTCTTCTGTAGGAAGGTCTTCTTCACTAATAAAGGTGATTGACTTTTGGTATCAGTTTCAATAGAAATAGAGAAACTCCTTTGCATCTCTTAAGATAGTATATCCATCAACTGATCGATTTGATTCACTATATTTTTTATGTAAGAACCTCTATTTCCTAATGCCTCATGTTTGATTCTTAAATAGACTTAATCATCATATCTCTCAGAATAGCAGTCACCTCCTCGCCTTCTTGAAATGTATCTTCATTCATGAGATTGAATATTATCTCTTCTTCACTCTGAGGTGGTTGGAAGCTTAAATTATACTCATCATATACAATTGAAGGAATTCTCTTATTGAATTCACATTGACTAGCTACTCTTTCGGCGAGGCATGCCATTAGTTGATTTGTAATACTTTCATATCGCTGCTCTTGATTATACATATTCAGTTAAAGCATAGCCATTCCATCCATATACGTGAAGGTTGCTCCATGCTGAATTATATGCATTCTCATATGATGGGCCTTGAGGTCAGTTGTACAGGTTTGGTTGCTCCCATATATAGTTGAGCTTTCGAAAATATAAGAAGAAATGACTCCTTCTAATATATTGATGATTCATATTGCAAAGACATATCCTGACTCCCATAATAATAATCTCTACTCTATCCATCCATTGTGAGTTATGGTTATGAAGTTAAATATCAATTTATAAAATAAACCACCACACACTATCATTGTAAAGAAATTCAAAAGACAATTAAATGAACAAGCTAAAAATACAAAAAGATAAAATAAAATAAATACAAAAGCAAAATAAAATAAAATATAAATAGAGATAAAACAAAATAAAATGAAAATGACTAGAGTAATAACATTCTATCATTCCTAATATCAAAGTTCCTGGTAGTGGCGCCAAAAACTTAATTGACGTTTTTTGTGAGTGGTCAATATTTTACTACCGTAAGTGCATGGTGTAGCTATAGTTAGTACCAGCAAGTAGGGGTCGATCACACAAAGACTATGAATACTAATACTTACCCTTCCCCTATTAGTAGCCTAAGGATTGATTTTAGATTTTTAATAAAAAGAAAATAAAAACTAAACAATTAAAGAAATAGGAAACGATAATGAATGCAAAGATAGTGGAATTCATTTAGAAAACCATCGTTATCATAAACTAGTATCTAGGTTTGAATCCCCTTAAACCCTTAACATATTGATCTTTTATCATGCAAATGTTTTGTTGATGTATTAGACTGTGGAGACTCCAATGGTGTACTAATAGGTGGCCTCAAGCCTACTAATAACTAATCCTAAGGTCTTTAACTGAATTACTCAAGTTAAATCTTATAGGATTGCGTTACCGATTTATGAGTCCTTTTATTAGGTTTGACCCTAATTTGGAAGATTTATGTCATCCTATTTGATAGTTGTAGTTTGCATTGTGTTTTAATAGGTAATTTAGTATGTTTTTAATTGTTAATTAGATGATTTGTGCATGTTTAGGTTAACAATTGTGTCATTTTGATTATGTGTTTATGTTTTTGAATGTTATATGGTTTAGAACATGCTATCGAGCTTTAATTTTGTGTGTTTGAGGTATTTTGATAAGTTTGTTAGTGTTTGAGATTAGGTAAAGAAGATTAGAGAAGATTTGGAGAAAGCTCAAAGGAGAAGCCCAGGCCACAATTGTGACTGACAGAAACAACCTAGCTAGGGTCACAATCGTGACACCCTTGTCACAATTGTCATAGAAGCCAAATAGGACCAGGTTATGATTAGGGCTCATTGGCCATGATCGTGATAAAAGCCCAATTTGAAATTTCACAATCGTGACTCAATGATTATAATTATGATAGGCGCAATAACAGGTGTGGGGACTACTTCCGAACTCAACTTTTTGAAGGTTATTTCAGATATTTGGTCCCAGATAAAAACTAGTTTTTACCCAAAATAGAAAAAGGATATAAAAGCAAAAGAAAGAAACCTTAAAGGAGAGCCTCCATTTGCCATTTAAGAAAAGAAGCTAAGGAAGAGAGAGAAAAGGAGAGAGGAAGAAGGTACTACTGCTGCTGCTGCCAGTCCTAGTCCACTCCAAATGAACTTCTTCATTTCATCTTATTATTTCTTTTATTTGATGTACAAGATGGATATGATGATGATGAAATTGGGTTTAAGTATGTTCTAAACTCTTTTAGGGATTTGTTCTTGAATCAATGTTAATTTGATTTCTTAAACTCTTTTAGGGATTTGTTCCTAAATCAAAGTTAATTTGATTGCTTTTAATGTTAATATGTTGGGTATTGTGATTTTTAGTCGTATTTGCATGTTTTGGCAATAAATCAAGAGAGTGAATCGATAGTAAAATGATTAGGTTGGGTAATGAGAATTAAAAAACCTAATAGGTCACACAAACAATCAACTCGATAATTTATACCAAAAGAGATCTCGTGTAAGGACTTGATTGTCTATTAGAGTGCTTAAGACCTAATTAGATGTGGGGGTTGTTTGCTAATTGAGAGATTGCAAATTTCTTAATTCAATTCAATTCAATCAAATGATTTAGGATTAAAAACTAGAACTTGATAGAGAATAATCCACCTTCAAAATTCTAGAACCGATACCAAATTAACTCAAAAGTAATCAAGTTAGCATTAGATGATAGGATAAATCCCCCTTTATTATAATTAGTTAAGCTTCCTTGTGTGATTTTCGATTTGTCAATTAGTTGTGCTCAATTTTGATTTCCTTGCATTAGTTTAGAATTTCAATTTTCAATTTATGCATATTTAATTGCTTAATTTTCTTCTCATTTTTATTTTCATTTTAATTACACTTTTAAGCCTTAGACAATTTAGCATTCAATTAGTTCACTAATTCCTCGTGGGATCGACACCTCGTATACTACGCTTACGACTTGCGCACTTATAGAATATTAAGGGTTTTATAAAGATTAAAACTTGACCAATACTATTTTTATGGTTGCAATAAACTCCTTCTAATTATGGTAGATCTATTCACACTATGATTTCTCAAACTCTACGTATGAAATCAAATTATAATTTAGTATCCTCAAATTGTTAAAACATAAATGAAATGTATAAGAAGTTCACAATATATTAAACAACCAATTGCATTAATAAAAGAATTAAATCATATCAAAGTATTAACATAAGATTCATTTAACCTAAATACTAACTATACGTTTAATTACACATGATCGAATACAAAATCAAACATACGATGAAAGAAAAAAGAATCGAAAACAATGAAATGATAATTCTAAATCTCCCTTATTGTCTTCTATTGAATGTTTGCAATGTAGAGGCTTGATCTTGAATTATGACGGATCTATTGATGATTTCTTCATATTTTTCACTTCTCTAGAACAAAATTGCACCTAGAGAATGACTCCATGTCAGAAAATCGCCTCCCAAAGTCTCCTCCTTTATTTTCCCCCCAAAGCGTCACTTTTATATTAAATTCTAGTTTTTTGGGTTATGCATGGTCTTTTGCATAGTCATTCATCGGACCGTGCATAATCAAAATTTGCTACGTATTGTCAAAATGCGTGAGTGTGCTAAAGTGCACGGTCGTGCACTCCTTCCAGATCACTGATTCTTTATTTTATGCCAAATTTTTGTTTGAATTCTTCTCCTTTAAGTCCACAAAGGTAATTATCACTTGTAAACATACTTGGAGCAAATTAAGTACCAAGTGTACATTAAAATTATAAAATATCAAGCAAAATACATCAAATATGGGTGTAAAAATATAGTCAAATATCCATCTATCACATATCATTCTTGATCACCTCCTCCAGTTCTTTTTACTCCTTCCTCCTCTTGTAGTTTCTAAGTATAATCTTCTCGTATCTTCCTAATGGAGCATTAGAGTGTCTCCTCTTAAAATATCTGAAGTACCTTAAGCCTTGTCTCTCTTAATTTTTCATTAATATTAGCCACCTTTAATTTATCTCTTATCATTACATTCCTCACCTTATCTTTTTTAGTAAAGTTACACATCTAATAGAGCATCCTTATCTCCACCACCAATAGCTTATGACAATTCACCTACTTAATAGGCCACCACTCTATCCCATAATGCATGGATGACCTAATCATTAAACGACAAGATTTATCTTTGTCCTTGAATGGTATCTTATTGTCATATAAAACTCCTAATACACTTCTACATTTAAGTCACCTTGATTTGATACGGTAAACTATGTCTTCATTAATCTCTCTAGTGCTCTAAATGATAGATCCTAGATACCTAAAACGCTCTTTCTTGGTATAACTTTTGAACTAATATTTACCTTCACATCATAAGCTACCTTATAGACCAAAATGTTACATTTTAAATACTTAGTCTTAGTACTGCTCAGTTTAAATCCCTTCGACTTAGTCTTAGTCGTGCTCAGTTTAAAACCCTTTGACTCTAATGTATTCCTCCAAGTTCTAGCTTGACATTGACAACTTTTTTTTTCATCCATTAAAACAATTTCATCAACAAATAACATCTACCAAGGCACATCCCCTTAGTCATTCTTAGTGATCTCATCCATCCCTACTACAAACAAAAAAGGTCTTAAAAAGGAACCTTGGTGTAGCCCAATATCGATGAAAAAATGCTCTATATCTCCTCCTATCATCCTTACTCTCATCTTTACAATTTCATACATATCCCTAATAACTTGTATATAGGTCATAGGAACTCCCTTCATGTCTAAATACCTCCACATGATTTTCCTAGTTACTACATCATACGACTTCTCTAAATCAATAAAAACCATGTGTAGGTTACATTACCTTTCCTTGTAATATGTCATTAATCTTCTAAAGGAGATGTAAAGCTTTTATTATGGACCTTTCTGGCATGTAGCCAAACTAGTTCTCTGAAATGAGAGCATCCTTTATCACTCTCTTTTTTCCCAGTTTGTAGCTTTCTTTATTAATTACTCTTTCTACCTTTACGATGCTATCCAATAGGGCTTTATAAGTTCCTTTTTTGATCTTAACCTTTTCTTGTACATCTTCATTCCACCACTAAGACTCCATTGTACTACCCCTAGGCCCTTTAGAAACACCCAATATCTCTTTAGTTGTATTTCGTAAAAGAGTTTCTACTCTCTCCCACATCTGGTTAGCATCTCCTTCCAATGTCCATTCTTCTCCATATATTACTTTATCCCTAAATTGTTCCATTGTTTCCCCTTTCAGATTCCACCATCTGACTTTAGTATACCTATTAGGTTTCTCTTCTTCCTCTAACCTTTTATTGTAAGATCTAAAACTAATAATCTATGCTAAGTTGACCAGTTTTGTGGTTCTTCTCTTAAACATCACTAGGTGCTCCTCAATTTTCTTAAAAAAAGAGTTGGCTATCACAAACTTAAACGTTACCATGAGATCCAACAAAGCAGCCCCATTATTATTTCTATCACATAGCTGAAACCCCTATGAGTCCATGGATATCTATCTGAGGTTGCCCTTATATGACCATAAAAGTCTCCTCCTAAAATAACTCTTTCGTCATAGGGATAAGGTTATCTTGCATATCTAATGTAAATTCGATATAAAGATAGACTTTTAAGCAAAGTTTTGAATATATGTACTAGTTTTGGTATAATAAAATACAATGATGGTACCTATTAATATTAGACACTATTTCACATTATTTTTTAAAACAGTAAAGTAGCTCTTAATTTTTATATAATTATAATTTAAGTCTTCCATTATGATTAAAATTTAAAAATATATCAAATTTTAATTTTGTAACTTCATTTATTAAAATTTGCATAAAATTTTTCTTTCAAATTTAGTAAAATATTTTTAAAAATATTTAAATGTAATATATATATATATGTGTGTGTGTGTTTATTTTTCTATTTAATTTTCTTTATTAATAAATTTAACAAAATATTTTTTTAATACTTTAGTGTACCAACTAATACCAGCTTGTAAGACTGATATAACTTAAAATTCTTTCATATAATGTAATATGATACAAAGAGATTTTATACCTTTTTTATCTATTACTAGTTGGTATATTTATATACAAATGTGAGGATAACTTTAAATTGGAACATGCAGACAATTATTTATCTTAGACGCACCTAAATTACTTATTTCTCATTAACTGAAAAATAAGTATTATCAAAATTCTTTCATATAATGTAATACGATAGAAAGAGATTTTATACCTTTTTTTATCTATTACTAGTTGGTATATTTACATACAAATGTGAGGATAACTTTAAATTGGAATATGCAGACAATTATTTAACTTAGATATACCTAAATTACTTATTTCTCATTAAATGAAAAATAAGTATTATCGATACTTAATTTTGTTACATCTTTTTTACAATTTTTTATTTTTTATTCTGATAATATTCTCATATGAAATTACATTTACCTGATTTTCATTGTTTTAATTTTAATTACATTAATCCTAATTAAATTCTAATTTTAGATATTTATTTGTAGTAGGTTTTTAGAAATTAAAGAATTGCATCCTAAAAAGGTATTGCAAGGTGCTGATATAATTAAGTAGCACTAATAGTTGGCTTAAAACTAGCATAGCTACATCAATATAATGTGGTGCTTGTAATGAAAGCCCTATATATGACCTAAATTTTTTGGATGCGGTAATCAACTGGTTCCTTTGAACTTTTATGTACTAGATGGTGAGATTCATTATGGTAAGCTTACAAATTCCAATGAGATGTTAACCTTGTTTGGTTTTGGTTGAGCTTGTTGCAATTCTTACATGGGGCAATTCTGTGGTTTTTATTTTATCACTCTTTCCTAATCCCCCATATGCATGCCATGCTAGGTGAGATTTTGTGTTACTTCCTATTCACCACAAGGAACTCTCTTAGTTAGGAGAGTGTCCTCTTGTAGAAGGAAGAGATTTCTAGCTTATAATTTTTAAAGTACGAGTTTTTTCTCTCTTCCTTCTTCCATATTGTTTCAAATAGATATTTTGGATCTTCATAGTGCAGCAATCTGGCTTTATTATTTTCTTTTTTTGAATATATTGTGATTGATTTCTAGTTTGATTCACTGAAATGTTGCTCCCATAATTTTTGCTTGTCATTTAGTTAAGATTATAGGTTGCTCTAATTTTTTAACTATAGATTAAGTGAAACTTCTTGATTATTATCATTTCCTATATAATCTTCAACATTTCACCTCATCCGGTTGATTAAAGGAGGAGTTAACATCCTTTTTACGAGAGACATTTCCAAATAAACGATTGTTTTTTGCCAATTTGACACCGCCGTGGTATGCAGATATTATGAATTTCTTGGTTACTAACAAATTACCTATTGGTTTGTTAACGATTCTGAGAGATAAGCTGAGGAATGAAGCGAAGTACTATGTTTGGGATGGCTCATATTTATGGAGGCATTGTGCAAATCAAATCACCAGGAGGTGTGTATCTGAAAGTGAAACACCTTTGATCTTATCCTTCTGCCATTCGTATGCATACGGAGGACATTTTATAGTAAAGATGACGACCCATAAAGTTTTAGAGAGTTGTTTCTAATGGCCCTCCTTATTCAAGGATGCATACATCTTTTGCAAGTCATATGACAATTGCCAACAGTTAGGTAACCTATGCTGTAAGGATCAGAAACCCAAATACCTATTCTTTTTTGTGAATTTTTCGATGTTTAGGGTATTGACTTTAAATGACCTTTCCTTCCATCTTTTAGTTTTAATTATATATTGCTTGCAGTCAATTATGTTTCCTAATGGGTGGAAGCTAAGGCCACCATAACTATTGATGTTAGAGTTGTTATAGATTTTGTTAAAGCTAACATTCTTTCTAGGTTCTGGATGCCCGAGGCAATCATAGGCAATCATAAGCAATAGAGGAACCCATTTTTGGAAAAGGGTGATGTAAACACTATTTAAAATATCACATCATGCACAAGGTTTCCACCTCTTACCATCCCTAAACCAACGGATAAGTTGAAGTATTAAATCGAGAAATCAAATCAATGCTGGAGAAAATGTTGGCCCCAAAAATTTTTTTCTGTTAAATTAAGCATAATAGTTTATGGAAAAAATGCATAAGAATGAATTGAGGGCATTTTTGGCATGTAACTTAAGTACCAAAAGAGCCTAAGCTTATAAGGAAGGG